>VZZY01000774.1:78895-90008 GCA_013400335.1 Eurystomus gularis
CTTGTGACCAGTCACCAACTGGATTTGACTCCATTTACCACCACTCTCTGGGCTCAGCCATCCAACTAGTTTCTAACCCAGCGAAGAGTCTACCTGTCCTCCACCTGTCCAGTATTATGACAAATATTTGACCAAGTAGAGTCAGTTTGGTAACCGTAAGACAAATAAGGTGATGTTGTCTCCATTCCTGGAAAAACACTGCTGCCAAAAGTTGTCTTAGGACCTCAAATTCCAATTAAATCTGTGCAGAAGTACCATCTGCTAAAGTGGTGGTCTGACTTCCTTCAAAGCCTCAGCAATAAACACGGTCCAACATTTTCAGATGATGTGAATGCATAATTCATGTTTAACAGGTGTGAAAGAGCAAAATATTGAACCAATCCCAGCAATACACTTCTCAGCTAGCATTCAGCCCTATGGCTATCTCAAGAAAAATTACACCACCACAGCCTAACACTTACGTGAACACTCACTCTCCCCATTAACGGTAGGAATAAACTGCAATACAAATGTCCAGTATAAACACAGAATTGAACTGGGCATACACTCCTGACCACAGTGCAAAATAGTCTAAGATTATAGTCTAGGACTCTCTCCAGTAAATTTATTGCTAAATCTTCCCCTTCTCTACTAACTAAAAAAGTGCTTCTTACCCAGAGATCTCTTAAGTACAGGTCAAGTAAGTCAAACTTACACTGCTGAGAGACAGGACAACGGTATTAATGACAAGATTAACACCGGAAAACATTCAAATTATTTTTTCCAGAAAATTATGCAAGGGCAATTCTGCTTTTATTAAGTTGTAGTAAGATGTCAGATACCTCACTTCTTCGATTTTTCAAATTACATAAGTCGACCACTGGATACAACATTAGAAAATAATTAGGTTACTAAATAACGCACAGGGACTTTCTTTACCTGCTGAAATGAATCCATAATGAACAAACTGAGGACTTGGTTTTACAGGTTGTTTTTCTTCTTTTATAGGCTCTCATTTACCAGTGGGAACATATAATATTAATGTTTTTCTTATCACCTCCAGATGGCTTCAGAACTTCATACTATTCTGCCATACAACGATGAAACTGCTACCTTCTGACCAGACCAGTCAGACAACATACCCATGACATTAACACTTAGTAGTCAGTAGTTTGTGGTACACTTTCCTCTGCAACAAACTTACTAGGAGCACTTCCAATACAGCCCTGAAGATCATCAAAGAAACCTCACTGCTTTCTGCTCCTGCCCAAGATATACCAATTTTCTTTTCAATATTTAGCTACCATTAAGCAGATTCCTAAACAACTTCAAGACACCTCAGAGGAGACACCTCTCCTTCAGAGGTAAGCTGAGAGAATGAACACACAACAGAAAGTTCTGTTAGTCACTCTGATAAAGAATTTTTCAGACAGAAGCACTTTGTAAGCATGAATGTTTCACTAATCTCCCACACGTAGTTTTTTTGCACTGAACAAACTTTACATTACTGACAAAAAAAAGGAATTTGGCTTACTTCAGTTTTGGTAGCTCAAGTTCCTTCTACTCATACAAACTGCAAGAAAATACTACCTATTGCCTGGAAGTTTAAGTTTGTTAAGTTCTAGCTCCATGAAGCACATCAGTTGCCCAAGATGGACTGTGAATATTAAATAAGTATCTTCATTCCTAACATTTGAACAGTTTCACGTAGTACTTGGCCTACTTTAAGGCCACAGCATCTTCACCAGAACGCAGAGCTAGTGCATTAATAGTAATCATAACTATCTTCTAACAAACCAGAAGACAAACAGCAAGAGAAGGGCAAATAAGGTCACCCTGTGTGGCAAAGAACATATGACAGTAAAAAAAAAAATGTTGAGAAACAAAAGAGTGCATAAATTTATCCATAAGCATCTGAAGGTTCCAACAGTTCTGCAGATCCCGCTTAAAAGATTCTAGGAACTATACAAAATACTAAAATTCTGCAAGGCTCAAACTCAAGTTGGTTCTTACCTGCAGCCTTACTCCTAAACTTTCCAATAAAACCACCTTATTGCTCTAAATTCAGCTCTGCTCTGAGATTAATCTAGGTTACAGAATAAATCAGACCACAACACTGTAAAATCTTGTTCCTGAAGTCAATTCCTCTTTTCTGCCACCCTTTCCAGAATTCTTTTTCTTGTTCTTTAAATAGTGAGAAAGATCAAACATCAAAAAGGCACACAGGACACGTCCTGCAGAAATACTAATACAGGATTGTGGGTGAGCGATGCAGATTTACCACACAAAAAGCTGCATTTCTTAAGCAAAACCACAAAGGCACAGGGGAAACCAGGAACACAGTTTTATCACCAGTGTTTAAAGACACTTAAAGAGAACAAAACTAGAGAATTTAAAACCACAACAGAATAGGACATTTCAAATAACTAAATCTTAGGAAACACCTGAAAGAAAGAATGTCACATATTATGTAGACAGACTGACACAGGGAATAATAAAGGCACAGACAGAATATGAAACAAATCAAGTTACGTGAAGCGTTTCCATACCTATGCCAAGACAAGACGTTTCGGGTGAGACTAATTACAGATCAATACAGTTTAGCAAAGCGACTTGTATCCCTCTTCCATTTCCCAAACAAGTTCTGCATCTTTAACCCACAATCATTACACTTTCACAACAACACAGCCTTGTACAAAATCCTTGAGTTTTGAAAAGGAAAATCTGGAACTAGAACCCATGCAGAATCCAGCTTTCCATGCTAATGCCTCCCCCAGCAGCCACACTTTGAGTTGGGACATCTGATCAGTGAAGAATCTGAAGATTCGCATTTCTTTGAGAGGGTGGTCAAATACCACAACAGGCTTCCCAGAGCGACAGGTGATGCCCCAAGCCTGACAGTGCTTAAGAGGCATTTGGACAATGGCCTTAATAACATGCTTTCACTCTGTCAGCCCTGAATTGGTCAGGCAGTTGGATTACATGATCATTGTAGGTCACTTCCAATGGAAACAGTCAATTCCATTCTGTCTATTCTACTACATCCCTTCAAATAGTAACACAAGAGGGACAGTTGCATGAAATATATACATAGGGCAGCCTTTGCTACAAATCTCTCTCCTCAAATATAAGCTTGGCAAGTATTCCAGGCAAGCCACAAGATCTCTAATTGATTTTTATTTCCAGCTAGGAAGGAACAACCTTGAAGTCATGAAATTGGTATGAAGGTATGAATGTAAATGGATGTTGGAAAGCAAACCTTTCCAACAGCAGCCTCTTGAAAGCTTCCAATTCAAAAAGCATAAATTTCTTATTAAATATAAAAGGAAACAAATCTTTAATAGTGCTACTTAAACTGTAAGCTGGTTTCCTTTTTCACTCAAACTACCTGTGCTTGAAGAGACTGACAGACCAGGTTTTCAAACTTTTATTCCATCCTCAATTCATGCTATTCACCTTCACCTATTTAACCAGTCAGATCTTCCCAGAATAGGGTTAGTCCTTGAATGTACATACAGCTGAATACACAGAAATACTTATACACTGGTGGAAGGGAGAGCAGAGTCTACGTAAGGGCTCATTAAACAGGAAGAGCACAGATGTAAAAGCATCAGCCAGCATCTTTATTCTGATGCATTAGTCATCTGATGCATTCCATGATATTAAAGCTAGTTTTTCCTCTAACAAGTAGAAAGTGGAAATGAAGTGGAAAAAGAAGAGGTAACTTATTACATATACCTAAGGCCAGGGAATGACAGTATTCTGTTCTAGCAGAGCAGACTCCCACAAACACACACACATATTCCTTTAAAAGAAAAAGCCTTAGAAAAGTAGTGTATTAACTTACAGGTATTTAAAACTCACACTGAACACCCTTTACAAGTTGATACTGAAGTTACTGCATATACATTTCTGAGTAATATGACCACATAATTATGGCACAATTATTGAGACAGTGACAGCAAAGTGGTCTACTAAAAAAAAAAGTTAACAGATTTAAGGATTTGCCACATTGCACTTATTTTCTACCTGAAATAAATTAACATTAGGCTGGTTCCTGTGAATAACTTCAGTTTTACTTGAATAAAATACAGGATGTTAGCTATTCAAATGAAAAGTAAAGCCATGTCACACTGATCATCAAACATTAAGCTTACCAAGTTATTGCCCCTTCCCACTGCTAGTGTTATTAGTATTTTATTATATGCAATACCTGATCCATTGCTGAAACCAATTATAAGATAGATCAAATCTGAAAAAAAACAGTCAGGAAGATAACCTTAGAGGGCTCCTCCTTAAGATAGGCTGTGAAAATGTCCAAAAGGTAAAGTCTTTCAGTATCAGCCAGGATTTAAGATGACTTACATTTTACCATGACATAAGCCCCTCGAACTCCAAAACCCTTCCAGTTGTATTCCTTCTTGTGCTATCAAGAATACTGCTAATGAAGTTTATCTTTGTGGTTCTAGTTGGTTTAATTTGATTTCCCCAGTCATAATGTAAATAACTTCAGAGAGGTTTTTAATATTTTCCAATGGTTAACCAACCTCATGGTAAATAAAAGAGTACTAAGTTAAGTCTAATCTTTTTTATCTTGAATCTGAACATTAACCATTGGTCTCAGTGTAGTTAACTCTGCTCTGCATAAAGCCACTGCTGCTACATGCCTCCTCTTTCTGCAACTACTAGGAAATCAAGAAAAAGTTAAAAATAATTTGAGTATGCATACATCAAACTAATTCCTTAAGACAGGTCTACACTTAACTTATCTGGAACAGCTTTTTTAGGAGGAATTAAATTGCTTTCATTGACACATATAACATGTATAAACAAATTAGAGAAAGAACATCCTCCACCTAGACCACTGATGTTCTGAACCTGAAGTTCTTCTAAAGTGGGTTTGCTAATTCATATCCTCCATCATTTCAAAACAGAATTTGGACCTCCTGAAGAAGCCTCTGACCTGCATAAGGCACTGATGATCAACCAACTCTTCTCACTGTTTTCTGAAACCTTAAGTATTTTCAGCATTAGAGCATGACATGTACACCTTCACCATTATTATACGTTCAACTGACACCACATACAGAACTAACATCACATTATCAAACCACTTTCGTGGCAGCCCCTGGCTCACAACTTCGTTACTGACTTCCCTATGGTGTAACCACAGGCCATCTATCATGATTCCTCAACTTTTACACAGAACTGCTGGCTTCCAGCAAGTTGCCAAATCCCATAGGTGTAGTCTCTACTTCTTGCTCCTAGATGAACTTGGTAAGTTTTGCTTCTTCTAATTTCAAATTGGTATGAGCAATCCCATTCCGGCCTCAAACAAATTCCACCAACCTGTAATAGAAGGCTAAGCCAGCACTATCCCTCTCACTTCAAAAGGAAAACACTGTTGGTACACGTGGGTTTCATAACACAGAATTAACTAGTTTCTTTAGGTAGTCAAAGACAGTGCACAAATTGCTCACTATAGAAGCAATTTCTCACCATCAGCCTGACTTCCAGACTTGCATGAATGTTCAGGTGCACAGAATACCTTCCAGCATTAAACACAATGGAACAGAAAAGCTTTGGTGTACCTGAAGGTGAAATACAGAGTAAGCTGGCGCTGTTACTGAATAGCTGGGAGCGGCACACAGAGAGAGAGGGGGGAAAACAAACACTTTTCATCACATGAATATTTTGAAATGGTAGGGGAGTTTTCTTATACTTGAAATTTAGCCTTGCGTGGTGAACTGTCACAGTTTTTTCTCTCAAAATGCTCTAAGAATCTTGGCTCTTTTTCACATAGGTGTATCTGAAATAAGTTACTAAGCTCAATACCAAACTAAAAGGTAAAATGAAGGCCATTATATGAACTCACAGAAAAATGTCTTCCAGCTCTGAACTTAGGCATTTGTAGACAAATTGTAACAAAACCTTCTTTCTCTGTTTCACTCCTATTAAATTATCAAACAAAATATTCTCTTTTGTTAATAGGCTAAAAAGTTTACAGGGACTTTCTGACTCTATATCAAAGAAAAATATAGAATAATCCAGACTTGAAACTGAAGATTCAGTTACGGTATCTCTTATGATTTTACATTCATATAATCCTGATTGCCCCTACAAGATCCTAAACACTTAGTATCAGTGAAACATGCATTAGCAAGGTAATGGTTATTTCAACAGTACATAGATGCCATGTACGCAGTTGTTTAATTAGCAGAAAATACATACTTTTATGGAAGAACACAGAGAATGCAGTTCCTTAAGCTGGCAAGAAGGTAATGAACAAGGCTATAGGGCCTTTAGTGAAATCTACATTGTAATTCAAGACCGTTCACACACTCACTAGCTACACCTCAGCTATACACTTCCTTCACACATTTTTACATTCATCACGGCTTAGACAGCAATATATGGGTCCCTGCGTGTACACTCCTTACCAGCCTTTCTCTTTCATAAAAGAAAACCAGCTGCTTCAGCAGCAAGAGAATCTGGATATGGTAGTCTCCCACTGCCTTCAGCACAGATTTGGGAAGAGAGAGGCCCATTTTCTGCGCAGGTATTGCTTGGAAGAGATCTATGGTAGCCGTGCTCAAGGCAGCTTCATGGAGAGGATGTGATCCCTGAGCCTACCCAAACTGGGTAAATGGGAAATTAACCAAGCAGTGCTTTAAGACACATCCTATCAGAGAACACATTTAAAGGGTTCTGAAGCATTTGAATGAACATGAGGTTATTTTCATCAGGTCTTCTATAGCACTTAGCAAACACTGGGATGTCTCGCTGATATTAGATGGAAAAAAAAAAGTCTAATAATGAAATTTTACTAAACAAGCTTTTCTTAAACATCCCTAAAGCCATCAGGCAAGGAAAAGAACTACAGTTATGGATTTAAAGAGATGAAAAGCACGTTTTAAGCTATTTCAACAGTTTGCTCAAACACCAAGTAACAGAGCATGACAGTATTTACAGATGACAACTGCACATATAGACTTAATTCCACCTTCTGTGTAACCCGTTAGTTACATCATAACCCATATGCAAAGGAAAACAGTAAGAACCGAATGAACAGCTGCACATCTTATAATTTCAGACTCTGTGTGCTTAATTCTTCTATCTGCTTTTAGAAGCACTAACTAAAATTAGAAAGCAAGCTTGAATTTTAAGCTCTAAACCTTAAGAGCATAACTCCACATAGTGCAACAACCCGGCAGAAATCTAGTAGGACAAGAAAGCTGCTACCACAGAGTTAAGGTGAGGGCAAAAAGACCCATCACCAGACCATGATCTTAGTCAGAAGAGGGAGTTAAGAGTAATACAGTAATGCAACAAGACCTATTATCACTTGAAACTCCCTCCCCTGCCTTCACCACCAGGGACAGAGACACTAGGATATAGAAAAGCTTACCTGATGGAAAATGTGCACCTAACATATACAAAACCTGAACATACACAAGACTAAGTGGAAATGTAACAACCAAAACCTTAACACGACCATATTAATATCAGCATTTACATCAAGGTAACGAACTCATTCAAGAAAAAAAAAATTAAGCAAAAAAATAATAAACCCGACAATAACTCCCACACCAATAAATAGGGCTGTTAATTCCAGAAATGTCATCAACATATCTAAACCAGAAAATATGGATAATTCCTCTGATGTGTACTAACAGACTCAATTAGAAGTATCTCTGCTCACACACTCATCTTTGTTGAGGCACTGCTTTACCTAAGAAGTTCACACTTCCTGACATTTTGAATATGCCTTATAAATGTTGCTATGATGTGCTTCAAACACATGGCTTTGTTCTTTTTCTTCAACTCTCTTAAAAAACAAAACAACTACATTCACAATAATTTTCCACAAGAATAATTTATTAAATTTTCTAAAAAGTCTCATAAAAACCCTAAGTTTCTATTTTTTATCCAAGAGAATCTATAGGCTAGGGATGTGCTGTGTGGGTCATCTCCCTTTAAGCGCAGAGAAAACAAGTGCCGTTCTCCTTGATTTGGTTGGATGCCATCAAATCTAGGATGTCTGTAAAGCTATGTATGCTTTCTTTCTGAAACATAAGTTACCATTCATGTTCAAAAGGCTTCAGTCTGTTTTTTTCAGTAAAGCATTTTATTGCAAACAACTAAAGTTTCTTCTGCTCTGCTTTTCCAGCTGTCTCCTTTCAGTCTAGAATCTGAATTTCCAGTTAAAGAAAAACTAACAGCTCCTTCAAAAAACACAGAACGGGCCTTCACAAATCCGATCCTTCTAGTTCTTTATTCAGGTACTTATGAATTAAAATTAACTTGTTACCCAAATCTGCATTACTATATTATTAGCAGTGGTTTGTTGTCTGGTGGTCAAAATTACAGTGCTAAGGACGTGTTCTGCTCAAAAACAGGATGTTGAGATAATACAGGGGATGTTCAGCATTGCATATATAGCGTCATTACATTTTGAAGACTTTTTCATTTTTAGAGATGCATATGTCTCCTGATAGTTCTTAGATTTAGCAACAGACTTGGCAACAGCCACAATGTGTTTACCCTAGAAACTCGGGAGCTAAACCAACTGTCAGAATACAGTATCAGCTGGTAACTTCAAGTACCACTATCTGCGTGCAAAAGAGCTTTTTACTATAGTCTTCTCCCTCCAAACAAAACCACTAAATTATGACTCACGAAGCAGAAAGGTATACTCTACTTGTCATCAGAATTAACATCACTTTAAGGCCCTTAGTTGCCACTTGTTTTTAAAGATTTACTACATCCCTCTTGTCAATTGCCCATCTTACAACTCTGATCAACTTAACAAGGTTGGTTTTCCTTCAGAAGACTCTTAGAGCATACCACTGCTCAACTGAAGTTTCCAGTTGTAATAATGGAAATTCCATATTTATTCCTTGTAAAAACAGGATGGGAGAAAGATGAAAGGGAAGCAAAATAGATGCCTTTTTGTGCATCAAAACACTAATTAGTCATTTAAATACCTTGTGACTTGACACTTGAATATTAAATTTCTTTGATTGCATTTTTCCCTAGAGAAAGTTATTTCAAGAGGAGAGCTCTTAACTCAAAATATATGTTCATTTAAGATTACATTTATGCGAAACTCAAGACTATGTTAGAATTCTATTTATAATATAGTTACAAATGCCTGTTCACACTAGTTAAAGCTGCCCCTACCCCCTAGATTCTTATGACACTTTGCCATCTATTTTTAAAAACTCAATAATACAAAATATTAATTTTTGTAATTATTAAGGGAAAAAAACTCTCTAATTTAAGTATTCAACTGCTACAAAACACAAACAACTCCCAACTTTCCTAAATCCTTCATGGCATGAAGTTTGGGAAACAGAACGCAGTAGGGGGTTAAACCTGTGTGCAGGGGGTTAAACCTGTCAACTACCATGTCCTTTGTTGTCAACACCAATATAAAAGTGAAGAGAAAGCCTCTGGGGGCAACAAGAGGGAAGGAAGGAAATTTAGCAAGTTTGCAGAAACAAGAAGTTGGAAGTGTTTAACACCAACTATTTTATGTAAGAATATGCAGAAAGGATTCAGGAAGACACCTGTGTTTACTCATGGCAAAGAAATTTCTCTCAGGGGTGTGTGTATACATATATTTAAAACAAAGGTAGGGGCAAACTTTAACTGTGGGAAGTGTCTACTTACACCTACAACTCTGAAGTTTAACCCTCAAAGCTAGATTTAGTAAACAAAAGCATCATGTTAACCACAGAAACAAGTCTTATAATTAACATTTTAAAATTCTCCCTTGCCTACAAATACTTCTCCTTAGCTAGGACACATATATCTGAGTTTATGGAGGCTATATAGTTATACCATGTAAATTTCAAGCCTTAAAACTTGTAAATGCCAGGCAAATAGTAAAAGAAAAAGATAGCAACAAGACATTTCTATATAAATAAATGCATGCATGCACACTTGCTCACTGTAACTGAGAAATAAACTTGGCAAGCAACAGAGCAAGTGTAACAAAATTCTGGTACAAATGGAAATTAAGGGTGCTGTTTCATTTTCAGAATCTACAGGTATCAATTCAGAATACATCTACTGCATCAAAAGAAACATAAGCATCTAAGCATAGCTACCTACTGCTCAAATACTACTCCTAAATGGTTACCATGCTGAAGTTTTGAGCACCTCTACTTCACGAAAATGAATACCACCAAAAGAAAGCCACAAAACAATTAATCCACCAGCAAAAAAACCCCACACTTCACAAAATACACATCCACCTTTTAGTGGATGTGTAAAGCAACTTAAGACTTGCATCGGACTTGGAAGTATTGAATTATGTTGAAACGGTAGGCAGTTACGCTAGAAAAGCCTGGGGAGTAGTTACTGAATGGAAATAACATAAAAAGATTACTACTCTCTAGGAATCACATTCATCCTAAAAGCTTTCCTTAAAAATTCACAGAGTCAGTTAACTTAGAGCAACAGTGCCACAAAAAGAAGACTACATCTAAAGAACATACACGTATTTTAAGTTTTAGAAAAGTAACTCAAAGTTTGCTATGACTAGACATACAAACAGGAACTTAACAGCCCGTCACCTTGGAAGGACAGTGGGAGCCTGACAGCTAGCAAAAGTCAAGAGCATGAAATTGTCAAGTTTGTTCTTATCAGTAAATTTCAAAACCTGTTTACATAACTGTATTTCTACAGTTCTCTCCTACTTGCTGTGCTTATTGCACAAGCAGAGGAAACTGATGATACTAAAGAATCAATTAAAGATCTGCAAACACTGGAAATAACAACCCACCCCAGCAGGGGTCTTCAGCAGTAACAGCTACTGAATGCTACACCTATCTTGGAAAGCGTTAAGTGAACCTGAAGTTCAAAAAGTTTTACGTTTCGTTCTCAGCTGAGAGGAAAGTGATAGACTTTTGTCCTCCCAACCCGGATTTTCTCACTTTGAGTAGTGTTTCAGTACTAACTTCTCGATTTCCACGTAGGAACACCACAACTTTTACTTGAATCACTCCTGTCTCTGAAGACACTTCTAGGGTTTTCAAATAAACCCAACCAGAGCCTCTTCCACTTCCTATCTCTAGCAGCGAAAAACACAACGATCCGAGCCGCACAGAGCCAGGCTCACGCTGGA
>VZZY01000777.1:0-22723 GCA_013400335.1 Eurystomus gularis
GATTCTGTGATTCTGTGAAGAACCAAAAGAAGTTTTTGGGTGGCAGCTCCAGCTTCTCAAACCTTTTGAGAAAACACTTTTTACAGCCCTCGAAGCCCAGGGATGCTACTTATACTTATTCCTTAAGGTAAAATATTTCACCCAGTGTATGAAATGGCCTAGTGCAAAATGTGTGGCTAATACAAAACAACCACTCTATATACCAACTCCCACATACAAACTCAAAGAAGAGAAACATTACTGGCCAGATAAGGTTTTCATTGTCAAAGATGCCATCTCTGAGTAGAAGCCTCAAGGAAGACATTTTTTCTGTCAAGCTGCCAAATTATAAGTCTAGAAACTAAATTTCATCAGTGGTTATCAAGAAATTATAGACACTCTAGAACTGTTGGCTTCATTGTATGCTAAAAATATTTCTTGAAATGCAACTCACCCATCCACATTCCATGGTGACTGTTTATCCCATTCTCCATCCCACAGAGGACAATGACCTGACAGGTGGCAACTATTCTTCTCACTTAACTGGTGTAACTGATAAGCAAGTGGTTTGATAAGCAAGTTAAACTTGGGGAAAAGTAGCTTCCAAACTGAATGGAGCCTGAAGCTCACTACTTCTGTTTCAGACGTGCATAAGAGCTTGCACAGCTGCAAACATTTTTTCCTCAAGTAGTTCTCTTAAAGGACATTGCCTCTCGGCTCATCTTAGTCTCATCTTAAGATAAAATATGTTAAGTTCCAATCCAAAGCCTGAAATCAGCAGGAACCTGTTTAACCATCACTGTGCTAACCACAATTCTGGAAATAAGATTAAGTGCTACCACCCAAACAAGACCCCTCTCCTCCCTGAATTATGTTACCTATACAAAGAAAACAGAAGGTTAGCAGTCAAAAGAGCTGTTTACCTGGCAGATACCTGTCATTCCACTTTAGATGACAGTTGGACCAAGTAAGAATTCAGCATGAACTGTGCTAAGAATGCAAGACTGCAACTTGAAAAGAAGGACCCATGTGCTAGCTCAGCTCTCCACAGATCACAAATAATAGTAACAGCCTCATAAACCAGAAAGCAGGATTAAGACACAAGTCCTTTGCATTTCTTGGTCTCTGGAAAGAACTAGCCACATTTTTTTGTATATAAACCACATCCCATCACCTTACCTTTCTCCAAGAAGAAACTCAAGACAAACCATTGAGGCAAGAATGGCTGGATGTCTAAAAACTGACTACTCAGTGTAATATTTAAAAATATTTAATCAGTCTAGACAAATGACCTTTATGATAATGTTCATTGTGGGAAAATAACGGAAGATTGGTGAGGAGGAATGTAAACATGCTCTAGTGACTTTCAGCTGGGATGTTGAAAAACACATGTATCATACTAATCATTTAAGTCTGGTGTGTTTGACAAGTAGAACATCTGTGTTTAGATAACAGAGGCCTGTGATAGACTTAGAGGCACCCTATTAAACATGTTTGAGACTCCTGCCCCTGATGAAAGCACAGCAAACTACATCTGTGTGAATTCTCAATAAACAGGTGAAAACAGCAGGTTCAGTGTTTCTCTAGCACGGACTGAGCTCTGTGGTGCCTGCATCCCTGCTTGCGTGCCTCTGCCCAGGTGCTGCTTTGGGGATCCCCCAATTGGCAAGGTAATGAAAATAAATTTACTCTTTGCATTTTATTTATGGTTTTGTGGTTGTTCCTCCATCCTGCCTGTGCCAGCTCACTTTCATCAAGTGATCACAAAAAGTGTAAGCAGCATGCTCAGAAGGAGGAAGGGGGCATGTTTGGAGTTACAGATTTTGTCTTCCCAAGTAACTGTTACCCATAATGAAGCCCTACTTTCCTGGAAATCGGTGAACATTTGCCTACTGATGGGAAACAGTGAATGAATACCCTATTTTGCTTTGCTCTATTCACGGCTTTTGCTTTACCTATTAAACTGTTTTTATCTCAACCCATGAGTTTTCTCACTTTTACCCTTCTGACTGTGCCTTCCATCCCACTGTGGGGAATGAGCAAGCAGCTTCGTGGGGCTTAGCTGCCTACCAGGGTAAGCCCACAACACAGGGACAGGTATGTTATTCCCTGTGGCTTTACTACAACTACTGATGCTACCCCTGTAGGGCAATACCTCTGTGCCGGGGGTTAGGTTTTCTTTCCTTTTGTTCCTTTTTATGTATGGATTTTTTTCCCATAAGTTGCTAGGAAGCACTAATGGCTGGGTACTTAAGAACAAAAGCTCTGGGGAGGAAAGCATCTGGTTGCAGTTTCTCTTATCTGGGAGTTTCTCTCAGAGGAACAGAGATATCTCGAGAACTGGGCTGGAAAAAGGCGGGGCTGGGGCAGCTGCTGGAGCTCTTGCTCTTGGCTTCGCAGGAGAACGGTCGGAGGTGCTGCTTCGTTGCTGCTGCCGCCCGGAGCTGCTTTTCTTCTGCCGTGGGGTGAGCATCTGCTTGTGAGAGCAGCCACTGAACTGGGACCTTATTAACATCTACCTCACNCTGCTGGGGCTCCGGGATCGACCGCCCTGGGGGTTTGTGAAGCCGAGCCTCTCCTCCTTCCCTTCCCTTCCCTTCCCGTCCTGGCCGAG
This sequence comes from Eurystomus gularis, assembly GCA_013400335.1. Classification (NCBI taxonomy): domain Eukaryota; kingdom Metazoa; phylum Chordata; class Aves; order Coraciiformes; family Coraciidae; genus Eurystomus; species Eurystomus gularis. Next base: position 2,594 of record VZZY01000777.1, read on the forward strand.
CCGCCATTACCACGTGCTGCCAGAGCTCACGCCACAGCGCCCCCTGCAGCGCGGGGGAATCATCGCACCTGCCCTGCCCGCCGGGAGCCACCGGCGCCCCCTGCCGGCTGTGGCCATCACTACACCGAAGGGAAAGGGCCCTCAGGCCAGAGGGCTGGGACCGGGTTCCTGGTTCTGCTTGTTGTTAATGTTGTAATAGTTGTTCTTTGTTTGCTTTAATATACATATTAGTAAAGAACTGTTATTCCTATTCCCATATCTGTGCCTGAGAGCCCCTTAATTTCAAAATTGCAATAATTCGGAGGGAAAGGGTTTACATTTTCCATTCCAAGGGAGGTTCCTGCCTTCCTTAGCAGACACCTGTCCTTCAAACCAGGACACTCTGAAATCAGCTTAATTAATCAGAAGCTATTGCCTCATGCTTTATGTATCACTCATGCAGGTAACATCAGTCTCCTCTATTGCCAAGTTCATCCATGTCCCTTGTGAAAAGAAACATCTGGTGATCACCTTTACTCACACACCTCACCACATATAAACCTCCTACATGCCACAAATTCCCAGAGTGACCTAGCCACCTGAATCCCTCACCACAGCATCTGTAAGTCTGTGGACAGATTTACTGGAAGTCTCCTTCTCCCACTATTGCTCTCCCAAATAGTCATGCGGCCCAGCTGCCTCCAGCATAGGGAAATCGGGGAATAAAAGAAACTCCAATATTGCACTGTGGCCAGGAATGTGCTTTCACATAGAGCTCTACTTTCCATCCTGTAAGAAGCACACAGGCACACAGCAAATATACCAGCCTCATCCCACCACCTCACTGTGGAGGGTGGGGGGGTGTTTCTGGGTCTCATGTTAAGGAGACTGCAAACTACCAGAGGCAGGCATCACAGTTGCACAGAGGCCTCAACATTCACAAGCTATTATTTGTGTTCCTCCTTTCAAGCTTATGCTTGCAAATTGAGGCCTGCAACAATGAAACCAAAGTGCTGCCCACAACCAGCCCAGGCAAAATGTGTCTCTGCTCTGTCCTCAGCTCTGCTCAGGATGTCAAGGCCTAGACAGAGAAGCACGTTGTGCAGGTTATTTACAGATCACCCACAGAAGACCACAGCACATACCTGCACATTTGCAAACCAGGTACCCCTGCAGACCCTAAACAGACCAAACACTGTGAACAGAGGGAGCCAGAGAGCCAACTGAAATAAAGTTTACATCTTTCATGGCACTTGTAATGTATTAGTGCCATTCTAGACGGTGCGAACACTTAATTTATTACAGGCCAACTGATGCCCTGAGTTAAGTAAAGTGCAGACAAAAGAGGTGAAAGTGTGAGGACATAGCTCAGTTAAGATCTCTGCAAACTGAAGATGACACCACATATCCCACTCTTTAAACCACCAGGATATACTTTTGTATGTACATTATACACAAACACCTGAAAAAAATATTTCTGATATGTTTACGCCAGCAAGAATCATCACATTCAGCAGATTTGCCCAAACCAGTCTTTCAATTTCTGAGCCGTGGTGTAAGACTGTCCTGTTCCTTAGTGATAATCCCATTTATCCTATTTTGCTAAGGAATTCCAAAATGAACTTCAAGTAACATTTATCAACCAAATGTCAGCCTTAAATCAGCTGGATTAAGAGGTATGGTGGGTTTTTTCTATAAACCTCAATTTTTTAAGTTATCAAACTACCAAGCAAATGACTTTTTAACCAAAAAAAGACAAGAAAAAAACATCTGAAATAAGTAAAAGGTCACGTTAAGTTACTTATTTCTGTTTAATTTTAACCACTTAAAGCATTTTTAAGCAATCCACTCAGTCGTAACTAGGAGCACCGACAGCTGCTTCTAGCTCTGACACTGTAAATAAAGCAGTGCTGATAGTAAAAGGCAACAGCAACACAGGCACAAGGAAGACAAGGCTGCTTAAATTTTACTTTCCATTGATTAGTACTGCAAGCCAGTGAGAATGACTACAAACTAGAATTAAAGACAAACTGAAAAAACAAAATAGCTCGGTACCAAGTCCAGAAAAAAATGCTTTGAAAACAAAAAAGGAAAAGGTGCTTTGCAAAATACTGGTATCAGACAAAAAACAAACTTCCCAAAGCCTGCCTTTTGCCCCTACATCTTAAAGGGGACATCCAGAAGATGAATCATTAAGAGAGTCTATTTAACCTTAGCAGGAATGGTCTTACAGCTTCATAAAGCACTCAGGTTAATATTACTCTATGGTAGTGCTTCTCAGAGATACCTTCAGTTTACAGCTATGTGTGTTGACAAATACAGACGTAGAGACTCTCCTTTTGCACCTCATATTTTTTCAGTTGACCCCTTACTAACTTGAGTATTGCAACAGAGAGAGCATAACTAGTATCAATGTGATATTCTGAATCTGTTCAATTAAAATCAGTTTTAAAGTTGACTACGGGGAACATCTGTCTCTCTGGTTGGTGTAACTTAATGCAATACTCCAACTAATTTAAAACAAAATTACCCTGACTTTACTAAAATTCTTTCCAAAATACTAAGAGTTGAAAATACTGCAAAGCTGGTTTGCACCTAATATTTCCTCTTCCTTAGGCAAAATAAAGAACCCAGATTACAACCCTGAAACTGAAGATTGGATTGGAAGCTCTCACCTGAAGTTTTACTAATTCCCAAATAAAAGTTTTGAGGCTGCTCTAATGAGAGGAACAAGCCAGAAAATTTCACAAGGATGCAGGAATTTTGCCTGAGCATCAAGCATTGTGGGAAAGTTATTATCTAGCATTCTGAACAATGCTGAAAGACACTCCTGTACTTTTCATAGCGTCCTCCAGAGTCAGAGCTGGAAGAAGACTATGACTCTGAATAGATGGTTTCCTGTATCATTTAGTATTTTGCTTGTCTAGCTTGGGGAAGGAAAAAGTGAGATATCATTGAGACACACAATGAGGAGAATTCCACTGTCTTAAAAAAAAAATGGTTTCTGAATTAGAGCTGAAAACATCTTTTCCTCTATGAAAGTTAAAAGTGGTGAGTGGAAAATTAATTTTTTAAAAAATCATGCACCAGGTTCTAGTGCATCAGGAAGAGGTAATGCAAACATTCTCTATAGAAATGATCACGCAATCATTTCTAAAAATGGTTACAAAAAGAAGCAAAGCATGAAATATGCAGTTGAGAGGACAACTTCATGCAGAATGGGTTTGTACAGTACATACCCAGATAGGATCTCTTGGGAGGTGCTTTGATTTCTTCATCCTTACTATCTGCAGCTACATAAAAAACAGTTGAGGGGAAAAAAAAAGGAAGGAAAGACAAACAGACTTGTATGATTAAATGCAACAGTGGGTCTTTTAGTTACAGTTTAGTCAGTTAGTACATTTTGCTTATAGAAAAAATAATAGCCAAAACAAAACACGCCAGAAATTTTAGTCTCTGTGCTTTCTATAAGGCTCCCACCCCATGATGTTAAGATAGGGTCCAGCAGCAGAAAGTCTCAGAACAGTCTCAATGCCCAACCCAACAGCAATATACAGGTAGAAAATGAAGACTTAAAAACCAGTGAAACAGACAGCCTAACTCTTTACTTTATATACTTTTCATGACCAGAGACAGCAAGTTGCTACCTCAGCAACACTGAGTGTGTAGATATGTATGTATAATCAGATAAGACGATACAAGTTGCGAGCTGCCTTGCATCCTGTGGAAAATGCTGTTCTAAAATAGTTTCAAAAAGCCTGAGCCTTAAGCCAATGGTATCAAGAAGGACAGAGTAGACTCTATCAGCAAACATTCTGCATGCTAAATATTTTCACTCTAGCCTTCCTCTGCCAGTTGAAAACCATTAAAAACACACACAAGACTGTTTTCCAGTGCCAAAAACAGAGCTCTCCAAGGCATCAGTGCACAAAATATAAATTGTAAAGCAGGTTAAGACAACCAGCAGCTGGAAGGAAAACAGAACTGTATGAATGACCAGAGGAAATCATCTTCATGTCAACACACAAGAGCTCACGTTCTATTTAAGGAATCTGGGCTGTACTACAAGAAGAAATGTCTAAGAGCCCGTTTTTAACAAACACTGCCTGCTGTTTTCAGTATAGTTCATACATTCAGGGTGCTCAAAATCTGGGCATAACTGAAACAGAATCTTTGTAGGAGAGAGGTGGAAGGCTTATCCGGGAAAATAAAAAGAGAGCTCTTCAAAGAGTGCCTGTCTCTCCAAGAATATTAAGAGACTGCTCTGGTCTGTCAACATTTTCAAGAGTGACCAGATGTTTTTAGCTGTCTGTATCTGCAAGCGCCTTGCTTCAACCTCCTCTTGATTCTCGAGTCAAGACATGGCACATGCACATTTTGCTTTTCAACATTTAGCTCTCTGGCATGGTAGCACCATCACACCCCAGAAATATTACAAGCTTTGAACAAAAACAACTGTAACAGAAGGAACTACCACTGAACCTTGAGCCTTTCTGTACTGAGCCACAACACATGATATATGTGGCTGCACAGATACCAATTTAAAAGAGGGCAATGAATATGGGGAGCTAGTGTTACCACAACAATGGTACCAGGAGATCTGCATTAAAGCAGTCAAGAGATAGTTATAATGGTCTTAAATAAAGGATAAAGATAAAGGATGAGGAGTTAATGTTCATGCCTGCTGATTTCATCTGAAGACTCCTTCACATACCTTTCAAAGTAGTCATATGCAAGAGAGAACTGTCCTGTCATTGGAGGTTTTAAAATAAAGTCAAGGTTTTTGTTGTTTCCTTGTTTTGGGTTGTTTTTTCTTCCAATTCAGAAGAGTTAAAATAGGATATACAGTCCAAGTTTAGAAAAGAATAAAACAGTTGGCTATATAAAGAGGACTACTCTGTCTTCAGTCAGTACATGTAATTGAAGGAAAAAGTTTCTATGTTCAGAACAAAAGGTCAGAGAAGGCAGCAGCAGCACAAGATAGGCTCTGCCACTTTCAACTTACTTTCATGTTGCAAGACTAAAAGGGATGGGGAAATCCCATAATTGAGAAGTAACTGAGAGAAAAAATAAAAGATTATGCAAACTTTCCTAGTAAGTTCTCTATATAGAGCCTACAAGAAATAACCAAACATTACTGGATGGAGTCCAGGGAGATTGTATTTTTCATGGTATTATAGTTACCTTATGGCTTTTTGGCCACGTTCTGAATTGCTATTGGTACATATTTTAAACCAGGAACACTACAGAACAGGCTAGAGAATGAAGAACAAGCATGTCAGGATTAGGAAAGAGTGCTCCTTAACGCTCCAAAAAATTTGAAGTAGATTCCTTCTGAACTAGTTATTACTTAAGGGGTATAAGAGAATAAGGAAAAAATTTCAAAATTTAAAAAGCCACTCCTACATAATTCAAAACACACTGATAAATGTATCTAATGTGATTGGGGGCAAATACCACATTTAATAGCAGTACAAGAAAACTGCAGACTCCATTCCATTGAAATATTCTATCCTGTTCTATCCACCCTCTAAATATCTTGGATTATTCTGCAGAAACATTCAGAGGGAGGATGGAAATTAAACAAGACAAATGTTTACATTTAGGACGTTAGAAATATTAAATTACATTTAATTACATTAGAAATAATAAATTATATTGTTATACAGAAATTGTGCACCTTCCCCTCAGGATTCTGCAAGGTTAATAAAAAACACTGACTTCAAACCTAGCTTCTCACTGCCACAGTCAGCTATGAGGAAAGTAAGTACACAGATTTATCAACTTGCCTAGATCACCATAAAACTACAGAGAGAAGATCAAGAATAAGATTAGAAATACAGATCTCACTCCTACTCATACTGTGTTTGAAATAAAAACCTATGTTTCTGCCTTGCTTGAAAGGAGTTTTATATGCATTTATATGTTTACTCTGAGCCACTGCATTATAGGCTGGCCAAACTAAAAATCAATGACAGGTAAGAAAAAAATTTTAGCTGTTCTCAAAGTTTGTGGGAGGATGTAATTATGGCCTACATACATCTGTACGTCTTTCAGGAAGAACTGATTTAAAGAGGGCTATATACTAAACTGAATAGCCTCTCTTTTTGTCCAAAGGTTACTGAAGTAGCCTGCCAGAGTGTTTCTGTAAATGTACACAAGGATGATTTCCCCTCAGAAAGGGCACACAGAGAAACCCTTCTGCCACTGCACAAAACAGTAGCAGAGAGAGCAAAGAGAGAGAAAGTGTACACGCCACTCCCAAATGCTTCCTGGATTTTAACTGTTGCTAAATCTGGCTGAAAGTAGCTTTTAATTTGTTCATCCTGCCAGACTAACAAACCTTGTGAACACAGCAGCTTATGTTTGGGAGCTGGAGCAAAGCTCTTCTTCCACATGAATTCACTTACCTGAACAGTTTCATACTAGGCTCCACAATAAGCAGGAATGGAAGAAACTTCCTTAGCTATTAGATAAATTACCCTATTGCACAGCCAGTAATTGCTGCCTTCTAGTGATGGCTGTGTACATCTGGAACTGGATCAGACTCTCAATTATTAGGAAGTGAGGGAAGACAACAGATGGAGAGAATAAATTATATATCCATATTGGCAAAAAAACTGACAAAAAGCTGACAGTATTAATTCTGTTCTCGTTGGTAATAAGCTGTAACATAACAGAGCAACACAAAAGCTACCCCTCTCACACTTCTCATCTAGGGAAAAAAATAGGGACTTCCCACAAAGCTTGAACATTTCATTAAATAAAGAATAATACTCTGGCCTTGACCAAAATTACCAATACCTAAAAATTAACAAATAATAAAAATAAAAAATATGTGAAAATTTCCACAAATCAAAACTAATCCCCCACTGAAACCCAAGGAAATGGCTTACAAAAAGACATAGTTTTTCAACTACGTTATGACAGCACCTCCTATTTTGACAGCCAATAATTTAGTAAGTAGAAAATAAATTATGTACTAAAGAAAGTGTCTGCAATTGTAAAATAAAATTTCAGATAACAGTGTATGACCATACATAAGAACCTGGTAAAAAGTACAGCTGAAGAAAATAACTTCTTATTCTCAACAAAAGCTTAAAAAAAAAAATCCAGGCTAGCACAATGCCATAACAGCCAGCTCTGTGTCCAGGGCATGGTGTGAAACATTAAGGAGAACTCTGATTTCTAGATCGAACCAAGACTCGTCTGAAACTAAATTACAGCTTTACATATTTATCTGGAAAAAAAGCAGTTTCACAAAAGAAGTTCAGTGCTACACTGAATTATGAAGAAAGTACTGGATTTAATTTAGACAGAATTTTTGACAAAAAAACAGCACACCATGCTTTCAAAAAGATTTATCCTGCAAAAAACACAGTTCCTGTCACCAACCTGCAAAAGAGCGGCGTTTTATGTTTAGCTCGTTGGACACACGTACTTCAGTGCACAGTTTCAGCATCAGTAACATAGTAACAATCATGATAATGCTCTGCCACAAAAGAGGGGATTCAAAACGCCTTCCAAACCTAAAAAAAAAAAAAGGAAAAGAAAATATATAAAACATCTCAAAGGTGACAAGTGTTGCACTCAGTTACTCTCATTCCTTGATTCTATCTAAGCATCTTAACAAGGAAATCCTAACAGCAGCAGGTATGAAAGGCTGAGGGAAAGAAAGTCACCAGCCAAATCTAGATGCACATACAGCAGCTCAGAGTCACAATCGCCTTGCATGAGTATTTGACAACCTTATTACAACATCCTTGTGGACTGATCCTAGAAATTCTGAAAACAGATGCTTAAGTCTGTTTCCAAAGCCAGCAGCAAACTTATTATTTTGAAAGAAGCAGCAGATTCACTGAGCGGTCAAGGCAGTACAAAGACCAGAGCTGTGCCGCATTATACCAGTTATGTGTCCTCTCCACATATGCACTCCATAGATCTGTGCAAAACTTACCTTTCTCAGTTTCTCATTTTTTAAGATGAAGTCATAAAAACAATAGCACTTGCCCTATAAAGAACACTCACAGCTACTAGCTTGATAGGTTTCATATAACATTTTCCAGTGAGGCTGGGGGAGGTGGTAAGTATTATGCTTTGTCTGCCTTGTCTACCTCTAGACATCTGAGTGGAAAGAACAGGTCTGCAGAACACACCAATCAATTCATCAATTTGTGTCTAATTTGGACCAAGGCTGAGTGAAGTAAGGAAATAAAAAAGATATGGGAACTGAACATATATAATTCATTCTCTCCTGCCCTCCCACATTCCTTCAGTTTAATTTCTGCTTACTCACAGATGGTGCTTGGTGGGGACTACTGAGCCCTCCCTACACATAACACACAGAGGTGAACTTGGATTGTGGCCAATCTTGACTGAAGAGCTTATTCTTATGTGACTCCACAAGGTTCTCCTATAGGCAAATGAGATCCTTCAGTGAAGGCCGGTGATGCTTCAAGCTCCTCTTCCTGAATTACTTGATGAAAGCTCAGTAATCCCCATCAGACACACTCAATAAGTGCACTAGAAGTAAAGGGTGAAAGCTTTTCATATGCAGCCCTCAAAGTACATTAGTTTTACAATAGGAAGGCTGCACACACATCTGTGAGCTGCTTCTCTGTGCTCAGGTCTGCCAGATTTTATGCCTTGAAGACAGAGATGCTGCGGAAGAGATTTGGTAAAAACATACTGCTATTCTCCCAAATCTTTCAGCCTGCACTGCAAGGCACACAGGCATTCCAGATTTCCTCACACAGTTACTGTGGCCATCTCTGAGCACATCATGCTGCTTGAGACACCCACGTCACAGGCACAACACCCATCACCCTCTTCTCGATAGTTCCTGTGTTGTAGCCACTTTGCAAACTATAATTTCTTATTCTTGGGCTATTTTTATGGCAGAGCTCCATGTTAGCAAAAACCAACTAGGTTCACTATCACACTCTCTCACACAATACTGCATTTCCACTATAGCCATTTCACCTGAGAGAGACTTTTTTGTTACAAGTCAACTAATAAGGAACAGGAGAGAGACCGGAAAGTCCTTGACTAGCTTCCTTGGAAATCTCCCTGTGCAGAACAGCCAAGCAGCCCACACCAATGAGAATGGCCACGTATTTCCTGCCTAATGGCATACAGCTAAGGAAGAGTACAATACCTTGAGCCTCCACACCACTCCCAAAGACACCATCAGTTGCTATTGGAAGACTAGTAGTTTCATGTACCTTAGTCCCCCACTTCTTTCTACTATTGGTGGATTTGTGGTGGGCTACGTGACAGCCATTATCATAACAAATTTGGAAGATGCTATGAGGAAAGAAATAAAGAACACAACTGATGTATGTAATTGCAGACAGAGTATGCTATGGATAAGGCTTCCACTGCACAAGGAACAGGCAGGGGAGAAGAATAGAAGTTTGGCCCAGCCCATGCCCATGATCCCAAAGCTCATTCAGCCTGTGTTTCTGACTGGCCAAGTTCCCATCAACTACTAGAATTCAGTACAATTATATTTGTCTCTTACTCAAGGAATANAAGACACAGATTTATAGAGCACTTAAAACTGTTTATATGAGGTTTAGAAAAAACAGCTCCAATACAAACACATTTGCATGTAAAACTATAGTAATGCACTTAAGAGGTGCTGAGCTAGAAGCACAATAAGCCAGAAGCTGTTAGGATGGTAAATCCACTCACAGGTCACTGGAAGGTTATTTTCTCCCTGCTGATGAGACTACTGGCCATTCAGTAATGGATGCCTCACAGAAGTACTGCTCGCAGTGTAAACATCCACCCACTGCCAATACACATAAGCATGGCCACCTGCTGTCTGATTATAACAATTTGCCATCACCACATCCTTACTGGAAATGAGACTAGAAGTATCACTGCAGATCTTCTACCTCTTAAAAATGGAGAAAAAAAAAAGTGAAACAAAACTCACAATACACAACAGAGGTAAACTGGAAATTTAAAAATTCTTCTAGGGACTTCAAAGAATGCCCAACACCTGTAGAATTTTTTACAATCATCCAGTCAAAGACAATAAAGGTTATACCACAAAACATACTCATGCGAATTACATCTCCCCAAACACCAATCCCCAAATTGAGCCTCGCAGGAAACACAGCCCTCTAAGCTAGGTCACATCTACAGGAAATCAAACATGGAAACCAGCAGGCAGAGCAAACAAGACATGGCCTACATCACAACACCTGGACAACAACACACATTGACTGGTGTAAAGGACCACTGCAGGGTTCTTGAAGCTTTAAATGTAAAGCCAGAACACCCATTTTGCTCAGGATCATAGTAACAAACACCACTCCAAGATGCTTACTCTACTTCATATTGATATTAGAGGCTGCCAAAGCAACACCAAGTCGATTTAAGACTCCTCAAGCCAGTTTGAGCTAGGAGCACTGCAAGATGCAAGCCCTGCAGCGAGCGTGCTGTTCCATGTTCCACTTTCTGCCTCGCAGATGTTATTCCTATCTTTGCCTAAGCAGGAGCCAGGAGGGGAGGAACATTAAAGGAGATTATGAAAGAAAGCTGAAGAGCCTTAGGATACTAGAACAGGCTTGCAAAAAAGAACAACTTTGAAGTGGTGGGGATAAGGGCAGTCACCATCATTATTCTGTGTCTTTACCTCACAACTACAACCTTATGTGACAAAGTGAACAGTGACATTTGCAGTATTGAGGGAAGTCACACTTCATATGTCAGACTACAAAGAGATTTTCACTGTTTACTTAATACTGTAAAAACAACTCTTTTCCTGTACTAGTCAAATGTGCAAATAAAGGTAGGGAGTGGATTACATTTTATTACAGCCTTAAAACGATTCATGCATGTTCAGGGTGAAGAAGACAAGAGAAGTGAATGTTCAAGCCAGAGCACAGATTAACTAGTCATTGAGTAAACTACGTCAATTCCATCCATACAACCCAATCCTGTTGCAATAATCCTGCTATTCCAGTCCTGTGGGTCTATTCAAAACAGCAAATGCCAATTGTGCAAAATAAGCCCAAACTAAACCAAACACAAAAGGTTTGCTTATCTCTTTTTCCAAGACATTTCTGAAAAAAAACTGACTGCTGTTGGTGCAACCAGATCACCATCACCCTGACCATACTGCTTCCTCCTACACTCCTGGACACCATTTCAGCTTCCATCCACTGGCTGCTGTCCCAGGCACTGTCCCATCTGGGGCGTGGCCTGTGGTCTGTCCTCTGTCCCTACATGGGCAAGCCTAACACTGCACCGCCTCAGCTCACAGAGGCAGTTCCACTCACTGCAGGACTGGAAACCACCAAAGTTACTACAGACCTCATCGCTCTGGGTTGACTTTCCAGCACTTTGGGAAGTTACAGATTCTGTGCAACACAGAAAGCATGTGGGACACTGTACACACCACCAGGACCATGACAGATAATCCAGGGTAGCAGCATGGCTGCCATCTTGAAAGACAGCCCATAAACTACATAATTTAATCAGCAGGAAGAAGAAACAAACTAATTTTACAACAGGATCTCTTGATATGAGTTTCACCTTGACACAAACTTTTAGGACTTTATGAAAGCTTCTTGCTTAGGCATACAAAATCTTATTTTACTTTTTGTACAAAAGAGCAGTGCATTTTATCCTTACTCTCTGGCTTTTATAAAAAAGAGGAGGAGTTACGTAATATTTTTGCTCTCAATATCTGAGCAAGATTCCACCAGCAGGCAATATGTAACACAATCTTTCAAAGTCATAGTCACTCTGCCAGCTTGGTTTATAGAATCATCCTACCACCCCCACATGGTAAAAGCTGTCAAAACTCATTTTAGTAACAGAAGTCTTAAAAGCTGGTTTCTCTTTCCCCACAAGAAGTCCTGCAGACTCCACTGGCCCACTATATGAAGCCAAAGCAGCACCTGACAGCAGCAACCTGATCCACAAGTAGCACTGTACATGTTACCACAAAATAAATAAATATGTAGGAATCTACCCCATACAACAGCAAGTCCAGCGTTTTCCTATAAATTATCTCCAGCTACATACTTCTTTCATTTAACCTTCACTCATTAACACAGAGCTTGTTCCACTGACTCTGGCACAGAGAGCTCCCAGTTCTACTGACATTAGCTTTCAGAACCCACGTTGTTTCAGTGAACTGATGTGAAGTGGTATCTTGGTTTCAGCTGGGATAGAGCTATGTTTTCTTCTTAGTAGCTAGAATACTGCTGTTGGACACAGTATGGGATTTGGTATGAGAAGAATGCTGATAAGTGGCAGCACAGAGATAAACACACCTGGGCTGCTGATTTATGGCAAGATATTGCCATTCAGGTAGAACCTGGTTGTGACAGTACATCACGTAGATGCCCATGTACCCAAAAGTCAGGCCACTGAAGAACATCAAAACAACTAACAGGTGGATCAGGCTGCTATGATTAACATGCTCAGGTAGATCTGGACTGGCAATGTAAGGGTGAAAAATTCATGATCTGGGGAGCCCATGACACCTCAGGCCATCAAGGAAGGGATGCAAAATATAGATCAGCTTGTGATGGAAGGGTGGATTTGACCAGGAACACTATTGCACAGGTTATCCATGAATGTAAAGCATGTGCTGCAATCAAGCAAGCCGAACAGTTAAAACCTCTTTCACATGGAGGATGATGTTTAAAATATAAATATGGGGAGGCCTGGCAAATTAACTATATTACGCTCCCACGAACCCTGCATGACAAATGCCATGTGCTTACAATGGTGGAAGCAACCACTGGATGGTTGAAAACATGTGTCATGGCCCATGCCACCACCCAGAACAATATACTGATGTTTTTAGCTGTTGGTAAGAAATCAAAGACTTTTCAACTTCCCATGTCTTGCTGGTGTGCAGGTGCACCACAAGCTGGGAGGGAGCATAGCAAGAGCAATGGACCCAAACTGGCCAATGGAATACTCCATATCATACAACGTCATGCTTATTATATAGACGGCATAGCATATAGATGAGGGCTAGTCAGGAAGCTCTCTCTTCCGGGCTTGCGGTTCCAGGATTTTCTCTCCTCTGGGACTACTAGCCAGGAACAGGCTGAGCCTCAGTTGACAGGCGGTAAGCAACTGCATTGTGCACTACTATTGAGAGCAATGTGAGGTGGAACTTTAAAACACTGGGATGAACACTTAGCAAAAGCCATCTGTTTCATCAACGCTAGAAGATCTGCCAATCAAGCTGGCCCTGCTCAATCAAAACTCCCATGTACTGTAAAAGGAGATAAAGTCCCTGTAGTGCACATTAAAAATATGCTGGGGAAGAGAGTCTGGGTTATTCCTGCCTCAGGGAAAGATAAACCCATGCAAGGCACTGCTTTTGCTCAAGGACCTGGGTGCAGTTGGTGGGTAATGCAGAAGGATGGGAAGTCTGGTATGTACCTCAAGGGGATTTGATTTTGGGTGAAAACAGCTGATGAATTGAATTGTATGATGTTCAGTTCTCTCCCCTATTCCCCAGGGCAGGGCAAGGTGAGCAAGCAGCTGTGTGATGTTTGGCTGCTGGATGGGCTTAAACCACAACAAACAGGTAGAGGGTTACCTTTGCTCAGAAAGAACACGCTCCATTATTTTACTCTTTTCTCTAACCGTCAGAACTTGTTTCCATGGTTTGTCTTAAGGCAAACTATTTTGTAAGAACTCCAAAATTGGACAGTTTTATTTTCTGTTGTTTGGATTTCTATGGTGTTGCTGTATGAGGTTTAGGCCAGTGGCCCACAGAATTGCATCTCAGATCCTTTGCAAATAATATTATCTTCCTGGAAAATATATAAACTATATTATACTACTACATAAAACATTTTATGGACTGCAAAACTGAAAAAAAAGTCCAAAAACTGAATTTGTATCTTACTCAAGACAGAAATAAAAATGCCTAACTACTAAGAAATCTGCAGTTCCCTTTCCTCTAGGTATTTATTCTGATTTTAATATTAAAAGAAACCATAACAGATCTCATCATAAGCTCTGTTTTTTTTAAAAAAGAATGAGGGAAGATGTAGAGGGGGAAGAGAGGATGCAGTTCTTCTGCATCGTCCACCCCCAACTGATTACACAACTCTTGCCCACATTCTTGTCCTTGTTTTTGACCATGACAACGCAAAGCTAGTCAGCTGGCAGACTCCAGGCCACAAGAACCAAGAAGATGTGCCCATCCTTGTAACAATGAAGTTCAAGAGCCACACTGTGCTCTGAAGCCAGCGCACAACTTCAAAATAGCTTAGGGCAGCTTAACCAGATGATTAGCCACCTCAAAGCTCAAGCATCAGTAAGACCTGAGGTACCCCTTGGATACTTTAACAACCAGTCTCAAACAAGAAGTCAGAGCTAACTCTAGCAAGCACAGTAAGAGATTAGCTAACAAAAATGGTATTTAAAATGCTGAGGGGGGGAAAATTGACATCAGATTTTTTGGGGCATGCCATACATCTTCGTATGTATCAGAATTACAAAGATGTTGAGTTTTGCACTGCCTCTTCCTCTTTATCCGAAGCACAGACCTTCCCCAGGCTGACCAGTCTGGAAATGGAACTGAGTGGAGAGTGAGAAACAACCTATCGCGTCTGGAGAAGACAGACAGAAGAAGCCGTACTGATAATGGCAGAAGGAATAGAACAAAGAAGCAGCTGATATCAATCATAAATCATGACCAGGAGCTACGCTGGCACCCCAAAATAAATGCTGCTAAAATAAATGCTGCTTTGAAGCATTATATAACAATAGATTGTCACTAAATAAAAAGTTAACTTCATATCAGGTCTAGTCACAGCACAAAGTCTACTTTTCCCAATGGTAAACAGAGACTTCATTGTGTGATACTGTGAGCACAGACTGCCTGCTTTAATGTTTGTTTGTTTTTTAATAACCCTCTTTAAAATGGCAAATGACTTTGTATACAGTCAACATACTAAACCACAAGTTTGCAAGGTCAAACTTCTACTTCCTTTTTCCTAAACAAAAGCCATGTATGCAGAAACAAAGCAAAGTAGAATCATGCCTGTTGCTATCCATATGCAGTTCTCGTTCTTGCAGATCAGACATCTCTCACTGCTTTTTCATAGAGCCACAGAATCATAGAATGTTTCAGGCTGGAAGGGACCTCTAGAAGTCATCTGGTCCAACCTTCCTACAAGAGTAGGGATATCTCTACCTAGGTCAGGTTGCTCAGAGGCCCATCAAGCCTGATCTTGAATGATTCAGGGATGGGGCATCCACCACCGCTCTGAGCAGCCCATCCCAGTGATCTATCACCCTCGTGTTAAAGAACCTTTTTCTAATATCCAGCCTAAATCTATCCTTTCCTAGCTTAAAACCATTACTGCTTGTCCTATCACTACAAACCCTTGTGAACAGACCTTCCCCTGCCTTCCTCTAGGCCCCCTTCAGGTACTGGAAGGTCAGTATAAGGTCCCCCCTGGAGCCTTCTCTTCTCCAGGCTAAACAGCCCCAACTCCCTCAGCCTGTCTTCGTAGGAGAGATGCTCCATTCCCCTGATCATTTTGGTTGGCCTCCTCTGGACACGCTCCAGTACGTCCACATCCTCCTTGTGCTGGGGGCTCCAGAACTGGACGCAATACTCCAGGTGAGGTGTCACCAGGGCAGAGTAGAGGGGCAGAATCACCTCTCTTGATCTGCTGGCCACAGTTCTNAGGCGTATCAACTGCACCCCCCAGCTTGGTATCATCTGCAAACTTGCTGAGGGTGCCCTCAATGCCACTGTCGATATCATTTATGAAGATATTAAACAACACTGGTCCCAGCACAGACCCCTGGGGGACACCACTCGTCACCTTCCTCCCTCTGGACATTGAGCCATTGACCATCACTCTCTGGATGTGACCATCCAGCCAGTTCTTTATCCACTGAACAGTTCACCCACTGAACCCATAATTCTCCAACTTAGAGATAAGGATGTTGTGGGGGACCGTGTCAAAGGCCTTGCAGAAGTCCAGATAGATGACATCCATAGGTTTTCCCTTGTCGACTGATGCAGTTGCTTCATTGTAGAAGGCCACTAGGTTGGTCAGGCAGGACTTGCCCCTAGTAAATCCATGCTGACTACCTAGGATTACCTCCCTGCCCTGCATGCACTTTAGCATATCCTCCAGGAGGATCTGTTCCATGGTCTTCCCAGGCACAGAGGTGAGGCTGACAGGTCGGTAGTTCCCAGGGTCATCTTTTTTACCCTTTTTAAAGATGGGTACTATATTTCCCTTTTTCCAATCACTAGGGACTTCACCTGACTGCCATGACTTTTCAGACATCATGGAGAGTGGCGTGGCAACTGCATAAGCCAATTCCCTCAGTACTCTGGGATGCATCTCCTCAGGTTCCATGGACTTGTGTGTGTTAAGGTTCCTCAGATAGTCACAAACCTTGTCCTTGCTTACAGTGGGAGGGACTTTGTCTACCTGGTCCCTGTCTTGTGGTCCATAAGCTTAAGAGCTGTGAGGAGAGAGGTTGCCAGTGAAAACTGAGGCAAAAAAAGATGTTGAGTACCTCAGCCTTTTCCTCGTCTGTTATTACTACTTCACCACCTTTTTCACAAAGTTCTGGCACATAACTCATTGTTGGAACAAAGCAAGGACAAACACACTAAAGAGACATTTCTGTTTTAACTTGTAAGATGACATTTTAAGACGCTATGAAACAGCGAAGTATGAAAAAATTACTTAACGGATAATGTGCATTATCCATTGATGTCAACTGTTACTGTCACCACTAGCAAACAGAAGTTCCTTGAGCACACCCTGAAATTAAGGGATTAGGTGTGAAGACAACAAGGAGGAGGGGCATTGCACTGAGTCCTCTTGCCTTTAAAAGATGGCTTACTTACCATTGAAAGAGTGGGGAAAGATAAATTGTAAAAACGGGTAACTGGAAACAGGTTATCCTTGATCTCAGTGGTATTTTGTTCACTGGCTACCAGCTGCAACTCTACTGACATAGAAAACATGCCAAGATCAGGAAGTAAATACTGTATTTGGAGGGGAGACAAAACGTCAAAGTTCACCCGCTGCAAAACTAGCCATTAGAAGAAGAAGAAAAAAAAAACAACCCAAAACAATACCACCTCTGAGATAACTAGGTACAGTTCTATGAACTGTATGGAATCTGACAATTCACAAACAGAAAATGAAGGAATTGTCCCCACAGCTGAGGTAAAAAAAGCATAGTAGAGCCATAGGGGAAAGGTGAGACTGTGTCTGTTAGAAGTGACAGAGATACAGAAAGATCAGTACTACTCAACAGTGAAAATACAGAGGAAACATGGCATAAAAGGCAGTAACTGACTGCTCCTGTTGCCTGTGCATCTGAAATATGTAACATTCCACTCTGTGAGCCTCAAATCCAATAATAAATTAAATTCAGGAAAAATCTGGAGGTAACAACAGAAACAAATTACAGAAATGTCTTTTACATTTAAAAAAAAAAACCCCACACCACAAAACACGAGCCAGCCTAAGAAATAATTAAGATCTAAAAAACAACACAATAGTTCTAAGAGGAACTTAGTTTAAGGCCTACTAATTTAAGTACTAAGGCCTACTAATTTTTTTTTGGATCAGGGTGGAGGGGAAAGTCAAGAGGGATGAATCTACAACTCCTATGCCTAATAACCAGGGGTAATGAAGAGAAACTAAAACCAAATGAAAACAGCAGCTGTACGTCAGTAAAGTTTTCAGAACAGAGATTTGGATTAAGGTCTGGACTGGTTCGCTAAAGGGAAGGAGGGGGAATCTTAACAACTGGTAGTTTGAAAGTCAGATTGGGGAAAAATTATACACAAAACAAAATTACTTGTAGCAACTTCTCCATTCTGGCACAAGAATGGATCAAATTATTTCATAAATTTAAAACAAAATGAATAAAACCCTTCTAATTCCATCCAATAAATATTACATATACGACTAAAATAATCCTGCTGTCTATGTCAAATTATCTACAGTGTTGTGTCCCAGATAACACATCAGCTATAGGCAACATTAATGCAAAAACTGAATAGCCAAGCTGCTCTACGGGTGCATTTTGAACATATTCACAGAAATCAGAGACTCTTCCTCTGCTATTTTCCTTTAATCGTCCATATGCCCAAGGATAATATTCACCCTCAACGCTGCTTTCATAACTTCTTGGTGTTTACAATGAACTACTAGGGATGCCTTATCTTTGTAAGTACTGAAGCAAAATATTCTCTCTCGGGGAACATTGAATTATCATTATGAAGGTCTTATTTTCTGTCTTTTAGTTCAATTGAGCTAGAAAGAGACAATTCATTTTCAGCAGAGGCAGAAAGGTTTCTGCAGGCTCATGCCTGAAACGGTTCCCCATACAAGTGGCTGTCCCACAAGCTTGCAGCGTGCCTTATGCTCCCCCTGTAGCCAGGCACACCTATGCACATGCTGCGCGAAGCCACTCTGTGCCATCACCGAGCTCCAAGATGATCAGAGTCTACACAGAGCTAGTATGTGTCAGGGAGTGACACCATTATGTGGCTCAAATATGGTAAAAAAATATATAATGTTATCAATATAACTGCATTCTCTCTCTCTCTTTTGAAGTGTTGACAAATCTTTTAATATTGACGTAAATTGTAACTTTTCATTACTCGTATTTATTCTTTTGCGCACATCTCTTAACTAGATATACTTAAAATCAAACTAAAGATCGTTCAGTTCTTCACAGATCAAGTCTCATTTAACAGATGCATTCACTGAGTTACTTAGAAACTGCCATCACCTCCACTCAAGTGCAAATCATTTATGTATTTCAACTACCTCCAGTGAAACAAAAAATTAGACTATTTCTCAAACTGTCAGCCCGGGCTTTTCACCTCTCCTCCCCCTGCCAGTTCCCCTACTTTCCTCCCACTCTCTGCTTTTGCCAACAGCTGCTCCATACACTTCTCCCCAGGAAAACCTAAGTCCAATGCAACAAGTAGCTCTGATCCAGTGATGACGACTCAATTGGACTGACAGCTGTGGTTCCAAGAGAAGGCCCCCTGTTTTCTCCACTCCAGCACAGCACTTACATGTTGCATTTAGCTGTAGAGGAATCCAGGAATCTCCTTATACTTAAAGAGTCATGGAAACCAACAACAGCATGTAAGTTTTTTGTGGACTATAAAGCAATATTTTATAGTAAAAATATTCTTAAGAGTTCTTAGTTGCAGTAATTTCCCAGACTATTTCATCTTTGGTTTCTCAAGTACATTCCCTGTGCCGTACATCTATGTTATAAAAAGTAATGAGGAATGCAAGGTAGTAAAATTAGTTCATAGAAATCATGTCCTAAGAACATTTTATTTGTCCAGCAGCATAAGACCCAAGTATGGAAACAAATTTGCTTTTAAATATTGGAAGTGGTGTTGAAAACAAAAAGAATTTGCTTTGAAAGATAGCCCACCTTTTTCCTGCTTATCAAAGAAGGAGCATTTTCATCTCTAGTTGTGCACGGAGCTCCAGAAGTGAACCCCTCCTGAAGCCAGCTGGTATCCTGGGAAAATGCAACATATGGCAAATGTCCCAGTGACGTTAATACCAACAAGAGGCTAGAATAAGCATGCGGGAGCAGGGCCTTCACTCTGAGAATGGAGCCAGAGGGGCGAGGGAAATGTAACACAGAGTCAGCAAGAAAAAAGATCTGACTTAGAACAAACCTCTTTTCTTTACTAACAAGTTTAAAACCTGTGTCTTGGAACATCAGAGCACTGATAATCAGATCTGTCAAGGGTAAGAGACAGCGCTCCTCAGCCCAGCTCATTCTACCCGATGCAGATTCACGCACTTAGGGAAAGGCAGCATCTTCTTCTCCAAGGTAGACGAAAAAGCATATAAACCACATTATTTCCTCAAATCAAATATCTACGACCAGCAAGCAAGAATCCTTACAACTGGACAGGCACACCCACACAATGCCAACTTACCAGAAAAGTATCCGCAAAATGTTTGCGACCAGTAACACCAGGCACACGTATGTGGAGAAGCCCTCCGCGTTCTGGGTCCGCCGGATGTCTCTGTACTGCGGGACGTAGGGCACCACGCCGCCGAACACCATGGCCCCCGCCGCTCCCCACGACACCAGCTGCTGCATCGGGACCAGCAGCCA
>VZZY01000777.1:35396-48306 GCA_013400335.1 Eurystomus gularis
CGACGGGTCCGAACGCCGGCGCGGCGACCCCGGCCCCTGCGCCCGGGCTCGCTGAGCCGCCGCAGCCCTCGGCTGCTGCTTTCTGCCTTCTCTTTGTTTTTGACCCCAGGTGGAAAATCTGCTGTGTCAGCTGCAGGAGAATTTCCAAGCCCTGACTGAAAAGATAACGCTGAGCAATATCCTCTTCGGAGCGCGGGTCGCTGCGGCTCCGCCGGACCGCTCCTGCCGGCCCCACGCCGCTGCCGGTAGCGGCCTCGCTTTTCAGCTTCAGGATGTGCTTTTTCCCTAAGCATCAAATTCAGATATGGTGACTGACGTGGCTAAACACCCATAATGTTGAATTGGCCCCCAAGCCCGTTTATTTTTCCCTTTCCTAAGAAGGATTTTCTACGAGGATGCTGAGTGGACTGGAGCAGCTCTCCTATGAGGAGAGACCTGGGGCTTTTTAGCCTGGAGAAGAGAGGGCTGAGAGGAGATCAGATCAACACTTACAAATACCTGAAGGGTGGTGTCAGGAAGGTGGAGCCAGGCTCTTTTCAGTGGCGCCCAGAGAGAGGACGAGGGGAAAGGGGCACAAACTGGAGCACAGGAAGTTCCACCTCAGCATGCACTGACACAGGCTGCCCTGCCCAGGGAGGTTGTGGAGTCTCCTTCTCTGGACACTTTCAAGACCCATCTGTGTGACCTGCTCTGGCAGGGGGTTTGGGCTAGATGATCTCTAGAGGTCCCTTCCAACCCCTACCATTCTGTGATTCTGTGAAATCCTAAAAAACGTTTTACTAATACCATCAGCTCCTAGTGAGCTAGTCTCGGTGTGGCAAGTCTTGCTTTCAAATAAAATAAGCATAAAATTACATGTAAAGATTCTGAAGGTACATTAGAAAGGCAACCATCTTCAGAAATGCCACTTAAATCACTGTATGACCGTGACAGGTCATTTTATGTAGGTATGTACATATATCGCAGCATGTTAGTTTAAAAACAGCTGTTAGCCTCCCGAGCGTAGGAAGGTGAGCCCTCAAAAAGAGAAATTAAGACCTGAAGGGGCTTTGAGCTTTCTCATTTGATGTACTTAGAGAAGTTTTCAATTTTTTTTTGAAACACAACCTTTCAGGAAGCAGCTGCTTTACTGTAAGAGAAGAATAATGTTTTAGCAGCACTCATAATCTGATTGCGTAGGCTGACTGTATGGTATCCCCTAAAATAGTTCCTCAGAAAGAAAAATCTCTTACGGAGAAAGTACTTCAGTTTACTCATAGGCATGCAAGAAAGCGCTTGAAAATATGAAGAACTCAAATGCTTATCTGTTGCAAGAGAAAGTGAGATTGTCTTGTAATAATACAACCTTCTGTGTGCTTCAACTTGCATCAGACATGATTAAGTAAGAGGCTGAGACCTCTGGAAGAAAGCTGCTTTTCTCAGAGAAGAAAAAAGAAGTCTAGAATACTTATTTATAAATAAGTTGTCCTTAACTTTTTACTGGAAGAAATGGGTGAGCGCATTGATGACCTTGAGAAGCATGTTGCTGACCTGATGACAGAGGCTGGGATAGAAAACACCAATGAAGAGAGTAAAGAAACTTAAATTTTACTGTATTTCATGTATTTCCACTTAGTTTTGAACCACGGGTAGCACCTAGCATGAAAATATTTTTTACATGTTTATCATACCTGCAATTGCTTGGATTTTAAAATATACTGAGATTTAAAAAAACAAAGTTTAAAATTACCTTGGGTTTCTTTTTGCCAAGAGCCAAAGAACGCTACTGCTTTAAAAAAAAAACACAAAAAACCCCAAACAGATGCTTGCTGCATGTTCCAAGTGCCATGTACAAGGGGTAGTGCAAATTAATCCCAAATGTTAACTAAAGCTGTACATTTGTAGTAAAATGTATGTGGCTTGCAGCACTCCTGCCCACCGTTCCTGTCCCTCAAGTATGCTAACCTAGCTGACTGACGATTGTTACAAATTTATGTACGGCTGCTTTTAAACCTGCTTCAGCTCCACAGTGTGGCTCAGACCACACCTCTGAAATACATTCACACTAAACAACGCACTAGTCTGTTCTTGCAGATGGAGGATGGAGGGAGCAAGGATAACTTTAGTATTATTGTTAAACACTCCAATATAAAATCCGGATTGCGTGCCACATTTTATACCTCTAACTTGCAAATGCCCCTCACCCCATGATGGGTGCCTGTATCAGTGTTCTTACTGTTTACGAGACAGCATTGCTTCCGTGTTCTGCGAGGGTGAGAGATGTCCTCTTCCTGTTGTTGCATGCTTTCCTGATTCAAGCTGACACACCAATTCTTGTCATTTAGAGACTGCTTACCCAGTGAAAGACGGGAACGTCTGTAAATACATCGAAGTAGGCATCTATTCCTTCTGATGCCTTCTTCATTATAAGCTGTGAAATAATTTTCCAAAATATAGAAAGACAATCCATGATGATGCATTTAACTGTACAGAGATCTTCCTATTTTTATGCTGGATGACATTCATGAATAATTAAACCACTAACCTACTTACTGTTTCTTTGCAGCACTGAAATGAGGACGTGATCAAGAGAGATAAAGGCAGAACAGCACAACACTGAATCCGAGTTTACGCTCAGTGTCACAGAAAGCAGCAGTGAAAAGAAACAGGCTTGCATCATGTCACAATTGAATATTTGGTTTTTTGAACTATTGCCCTGGGGAAAAAAGTAGAAAACTGGGTTTATTGATCTAAATGGGATACTGCATTTCCTGTAATTGGAAAGGAACTTGTTTCAGGGAAGACATCTCTATTTTGGATAGAAAACTATATCCTATATAGCAAACTTACCCAGTCACAAACTTTTTCAGTGTACAAAAGTGTATTTAGTTTAATAATATTAAAAGTTTAATCATATTTCTTTGTTACCTTTTTAACTTAAACATTCTCAGAATAACAGGATCCTTCTATGACAAAACTCTTCCATTTGCAATGTGCCATTTTGATGCTTCTTTAAATGTTTTACATTACAAAATGCACCTCATCTTATTTGATGTTACTACAAAGGTGCCTTTGCAAAACTTATAGGTCTAATGAATATAAACTGCTGTGGACTAAAAGAAAAGACGGTATTTGCACAAATTATAGCTGTTCAGTTGTTAGTCTCACAAGCCCACCCAAGGCTGTGCAAACTTGTGCAGTTATCACCCAGGTACATATATGGTGCCAATTCCAGTTCTTTAGCATTAGCCATTGTGATGAAATAGCCTATTTTAAAGACTTTGAGATAGATAAGGAACTCTAGTTACCAAACATGTCCTGAACAAGACATGGTAGAGTCAAAGAAAACATGTGAAGTGCTGGGGCCTGAGTTGTGGGCCCCAAGTTGGAGTTGACCTGTGGATGAGTCACAACCTAGCAGAATGTTTTGTTTTGTTGGTTTCATGTTCAAGAGGCAGAACCTGGCCCACCTGTGTCTCTGTGGCTCCACCCTCACCCAGGTGGTCATGGTTGGGGTGGTGGGTGAGGCCAGGATTATATTAGCCAGGAGCCAATTAGTTAGAAGAGCTTCCTGTTGGGTGTGGCTTCTGCTGGGGCTGGTTACATCTTACTGAGCTCTCTTGGTGGTGGTCTTCCATGTGAAGGGCCACTGAGGGAGCGATGTGTCCAGCAGGCGATGGTGGCACCACAGTGGGCAGCAGAGGAGCTGGCCCACAGGACCCTATGGCAGGACTGTCTGAAAGAAGATGTGAGGGGATGTTGCTGAGTTCAGTGTTGGCCTGTGTGATCAGGCAGCTGATGGCAGCATAAAATGATGATGGCTGAACCAGCACAACAACATAGTAACTGCACTAAATTGAAGGTTCTTGCACAACAAAACACTGGCCCTTTTTGCACTTAATGTGAACCTCTTAGAACAAATGCAGAAACGGAAGCATTACCAGATGCTAAACAGGTAAACAGAAAACCTCAGCTAATGAAGAAGGATAAATACGCTTTTTTGAACTTCAGCAGCTTGCAGAGTCTTCATTAATACCAAATTGTTCTAATCTGTGCTCTAGCAGTGTTGATTTGCAATGTCGAACTGGGGGGAAAAGTTGATATGCTAGAGGACAGGCTAGAAAAATGGGCAAACAGGAACCTCATGAAGTTCAGAGGCAAGTGCCAAGCCTGGCCTCAAGGACAAGGTAAGCTTATGCTGCAGGGCAGCTGTGAGGGGCTGGCTGGCAAGCAGTTTTGCAGGACAGGAGTGGAGTCTGATGGATGAGTTGAATGTGAGTTAGCAGGGTGCCCTGGCAACAAAGGCTGCAGCCAATACTGGTTGGTATCAGCACAAGTAGAGCCAGCACGTCATTCCTCTCTATTCAGCTCCTGTGAGACCACACCTGGAATAATGTGTTGATTTTGGGGCTCCCCAGGTTTGAGAAACACATTGTTCTGAGAGAGTTAAAACAGAAAGCCACCAAGATAGGGGAGTACAAAGCACATCAGGGTTTGAGAGAATTCTGTTAGTTCAGCCTTAAGAAAAGAGTATGGCTTCTTGCTGGCAATAACTGCCCCATGGTGGAGCATGGGGAACCACTGGACTCTTACTGGAGGTGTTTTACACAAGAGAGCTAATAGACACAAGCCAGAACACAGGAAATTCCAGCTAGATGCAAGGAATACTTTTTTCTACTATGAGGGTGCTACAGCAGCAGAACAGGCTTTCCAGAAAGGAAATCTCCATCCTTGGAGATATTCAACACTGGACAGAGTCCTGGGCAACCTGATCAAGGGCTGGTGATCCTCTCAGTCATATAAGAAACATAAGTGATTCCAAAATTAATAACCATTGTAAAACAGATTAACTTAAGCAGAAACTGGGACCATGCATTTTACTTTGACTCACTGTAAATTCTCTGCAACACATGTAGTGAACGGAGATTTATGTCTCATTGAGACAGTGAATTCCCTTTCCCAGAGATGCTTTGCGGATGTGGGCGGACCCGTGACCCCTTGTGGGCAGATCGCGACAACACACTTGATGGTAAAAAAAGCATATTCTACTTTGTCTTTTGACAAACTTTTTGACAAAAGTACAGGTATCTTTCTGCATAGTCTGGCTTGATTTTTCTTAATCCTATAAGTATGCATGTATCAGTTAAGCACACAAGAAAACCTCCACAAAACACTGGCTCTGGTACTACAAAACAGAAGTTGCAGAAATGCAAATGGAAACTTCAAAAGCCACGCCACACTGGAATCCAATCCAAGTCTCATGAATATATATGCATTTTAGTACACCACTAGACAAACTAGAGGTCAAATGAGAGAATGCACAGCTCATCCTTTCTTCAACTGTTGACTACACAATCAGCTCCAGAACTGCACTTACTCTTTGGCACTGCAGAAGCTAAATACTTCAAGCTGACTACTGCATGCATCATCACTGAAAAAGAAGTCCTTCAGAAGTCAGTTAACTTGATGGGGAGAGGTGTGCACAAAGTCATGGGAGATGTTTTCTGAGTTTACTAAATATTAATAAATACACCTTAGTGTTTAATTCCTATTTTTAGCGGATACAGAAGACCAAGATACTATACACGAAAAATCTTGACAGAAGTGATTAGCCTTCATCTTTACCATTATGACTTTGCATCCAAACATATGTTTTCATTCTCAGAATAAATTAGCTGAAGAAAGTTAAGGTAAGTGGAACTCCTTTTACTCTTTAAAAAAAAGCTATAGTATAGCTTTCCCAGATATTTATGTAACAAAAGCAAACACAGTTGAAATGTTTTTGCTGCCAACAGGCTTTTTGTGTACAAAAACACAGAATACCAAAAGGATAGCACAGAATAATCTTTAAAAATAAAAACAATAATAAACAACAAACAACTCAAACTTCTGCTACAGTATTACTGTAGTCAGTTTCAGGCTTTATGTCTTCCACTTTTCCAAATGGATTAAAAGCCTTTTAAATAATTAAAAATATGCTCAAAGTTGAAGGATTTGTAGGTTTTTTTTAATATATATGTACAGACATACACAAGAATAAATTTAAGTGGACATAGGGTTAAAAAAAGGCAGCCTCAAAGAAATATCAGTATCTGTATTTAGTGGAATAATCTTTTGGTGATACCACCAAACCTCGACCTTTGCGGGCTCCTCTATAAACAGTTTCTATAATGTCAATCATTTCTTGCTTATCTTCCATTGCCCAGTTGATCTTGTTGTTATTACCTGTACCTAAATCAATCATGATGTGTTTGTTCCTTTAAAGGGAGACAAAAAACACAACAGACAAGTTAACATGGTATTATAATTCAGAAAGAAGCTTTATATCCCCCCACAAGAATGCTTTGTAGGATTCAAAAGAAGCCCTTAAACAGGCTTGCAAAATAAGCCTCAAAGAGTATCCACTCCTGTCACTCAAACTGACATTTTACTGCCTACTTCAAAAGCTAGAACAAAGACTGCAAACGTGCCCCCAAGATTGCTACTCAGTGCAACTATCCTTCAGCATGTTCCTCATTGTATTTCTTTTCCACTACTAACACTAGATAGTTCCCCGCTTGTTAGTGTATATGCCTTAGCTTCAAAAAAATCTTAATACTTTGGGTATATCTTTAAAGCAAGACTGACAAGCTTGACTGCTGTATAACTACAGTATTCTATACAGGAAGCTTCAGATTTGAAACTAAAACCAGTTTTCATTATCACAAATTTGTACTCTACCAAAACACTGTTGTGAGGCTAATGGGAAAACAAGCCATTTTCCTATTTAATCAGTTTACTTTTTTGCAGAGCATTGAAAATATATGCACCAGTATGCTATTATGCATTTAGAAATTATCTACTGAGACACTGTATTTGACACAATTTAACTAGAGTTACATTCTATAACCATCAAGTACCTGAAGAAAAACATGACGGTACAGGGATCGTACAACTCGTACATCTTGTTGAAGTCTGGTACTTCAGTGATATCCACAAGATAAATAACAGCAAAGTTTTTTACCTAAACAGAAGAAAATAGAAAATATAAAAGCAAAACTAGATTAGCAAACCTTTGATTATTTGTATTACCAATTAAAAGAGATAAGCTTTCATCTTTGCAATATTTATTTTCCAAAATATTAAGTAATAAAATCACAGTAAACAGTCTTGCTATTATTTAACTACAATGACCAATTAACATGGAAAATACTTTAAAATATAGCCAAGATGTTAATTTCATCTCCAGTATAAACTGGAAAGATACTACGCTAAATCAACATCCAGAGAAACAAATGCCCTTTATACACAACTGAGATCTAGCATCCTAAACATCCTAGCAGGCACTTTAATTGAGACAGTATGGAGATGTTTGTTTACAAAAAGCAGAAGCACCCAGTAAATTCTGATGGACTTGTGCTTCAAGACAGTTTCTAAATTATAAAAAAAATAATCACACTTCAAAGATGTAAAGAAGCATTAGTAGCAAAGAAAGTAAAATCTCTTCTGGAGTGAAACAGCATTTAAATAGTTTTTACTGTGCTTTTATGGAGCCAGTTACAATCCTAGACTCTGATAATCTAATGAAAATATCCCATTTAAGCCATTTTCCAAAACAGGCAAGAGGTAAAGCTTTGAAAACCCTTGAAAACCCAAGTTAGCCACAATATCAAACTAACAGCCTCTGAAGTGATTATTCACACCCATTTCAATTTTATATGAAAAATTCCTAAGAAACTTAATGGGATGTTCAGAATCAACAATTTAGCTGAGAAGTGACTGAAGTTACTCCCTGGCTAGCCTTAGGAGGCAAATAACAGTTGAGGGGGGAGTGGAGTATTTTTGTTGGTAGGGCTCTGTTTTATTGTTTTGGGTTTTTTCAAACCCACAAAACCTTAAAAGTAATTTTCATTATCTCCTGTAATCTCTTCTTCCATCCTGCTGACATTTTTAGTATCAGCAGCACAGCTTCGCTATGTGGGGAAATTTTTACAACACACTTGGCAATTCTGACAAACTAAATCTTTAAGTAACTATTTAATTCGGAGATCAGAAAATTATTTTAAGTTAAACCAAGTGTTAACAAAACATTCTTACAACCTGCTTTGTTCACTGAAAGATTAGGCAAGGAGATATGTCACAGCAAAGACCACTACAAAGGCATCGCTGAGCTAAAGCTTCCAAGAATAGTGTATTCCACACAGTACTGGAACAGCAAAACTTTTAAAGTTAGTTTTACATTATATACATTTAATTTAGTTGAGTTGTTGCAGAACCAGAAATGCTCGTCACTAGCAATGAACATCAACAGCCTAAGATTTCATAGAAGATAATTAGACTATTCAAGCCTTAAATAAATTACTACATAAATCTGACTCAAAAGGACTGGATCATTCAAATCATCTTGCACACAGCATATATGCAAGTTATCCCCATAATCCAAGTATCTCAGACATTAACTAAATCTATCTTCTTGCCTACATGGGAATAAAAGCACAGCTACCTATTTTTATAGAAGAACTGATGACAGCTGCCTGCTCAAAAGCTGGTATGAAGTCTAAAGTAGACCTTAAAACTAGATACTGACTCTCAAATTTGAATTCAGAACTTTCCAAGTGGATCTATTCTTCCTCTCTTGCTTTCTTAACTTCAAATCTGAGAAGAACAGCACTCCAAAACCACTTACTAGCAACTGCATTGAAAAAGGATGTGTTGAGTTTGGACACTGGTTGCCAAGGTTGCCTGTGTAATGGCTTTGCCATGCAACACTCCAATGTGTGTAGCAGCAGGAGGTTAGGACTTGGGCCCAAGACTGAGCTAAAAAACACATGGATAAGACACTAAAAACGGAAAGAGAGATGCAGAAGCACTGCAGTGGCCATAATACCTACCATTTAATGAACACGTCAGATTGGGCAGGCTCGTCACTGTGGGGCATTTTATTTCAACACAGGACAAGCCCTGTAGAACTACTCAAATGTCTCTCTGCACACTATTGACCAGTTCTACAGCCTGAAACAGCACTTACTGTCTCAGACAATACTGGAGCCAAGATACAGCAGTAGAGAGCCAGCTTCACAGCCCTTTCCAACCATATAAAAGCCACCTTCACACACAGCTGGCTCTAGTTCACAAGGCTTTAGCTTAGGCTTCATTTTAAACAAAAGCAATTGAAGTATTTCTGGATTCAGGCTGGTATGGATGCAGGAATTTATCTATATTTTATCTAGTAAGTCTGTGGAGACAAGCCAAAGCTAACCTCTCCCCATCCATTGGCAAGCAAATCATTCCCCAGAGTTGTCAGTTCAAAAACTATAGTCCTATATAGAACAAACTTCATTATCCTCTCAAGGCACTGGTTGCTAAGGAGTTTTTCTTTCTGACTTTGGAGTTATAACTGGGGATAAGCGTAGAGACCTCAGAACAAGAATTAAATACAACTCTGAGCAAGATGCTGTCCACAGGGACAGAATGGAGTAAGACCAAGAGCCAAACAGCAGCATGGATTCAAAATTTTATCAGACTTAATTTAATCAATTTGGCTTCAACTTTGGTTGGTCTTTTTTTTAAATTAATTGCTGTAGCTTCACAGATTAGTCAACCGGCATATACAAAAACCAAAAGTATTTTATTGCCTAGCCCCAGTTACAGCCTTTTTTAATACTTCACAGAACTGTTATCTGCTTGAGTGGACTACTACTAAAACTTTATATGGAACAGCTCAAGATTATAAATCAGAAGCATCTATAGGACCCTGTACATCCCATACAGATTCTGTATCCTATCTGGATTGAGACCACACACTCGCTAGTAAATAGGAAACACAGACGTAAGAAAAAAATCTTGTCAGATGAAATAAATCTCATCTCTGGACTTGATGACCCTGGAGGTCCTTTCCAACCATATAAATTCTGTGATTCATTTGTCATCCAAATTTCTCCCTCCCTATTAACAAATGTCATTAAAAGGAAAATTAATACAATCCTACAACACGGGATTGCCACAGAAATACCATCAATGACTATGAAGAATGGCAACAATCATGAAGTTTCTTTACATTTCTGTCAGGGGTAATACTCTTATTTGTTAATGTTTCAGCTTCCTTTAAGGAGCAAATCTCCCAGCCGTATCTTACCTCAAGGCCCAAAGTGCATACACAAACACCTAAGGAAATCTGGGACAAGATCTAATATTCCATCTTATCTTCCTAGCCAGTTTCTAGACAATGTTTTTTATGTTTAGATGTCTTTATGGACAATGAATTAACAGGAAAATACAGGAACAGAGAGTAGGTTTTGCAACAAATCATTCAAGCTGAAGAAGCCTGGCAGACTTGCATTACTGAACTGAAAAGAGTCTGCAATCACAGTATGCATCAGCTTTAAGACTTGAAAGTCTGTACTGTCAGTATTTGATTTTTTTCTTGCTAATTATACTGTAAATTTAGGTGATAAATTTCTAGAGGAAGACAGACATTACACTGCAAAGAGAGCAATGTTTACAGCTAACAATTTTGAAAACTATAGACATGAGTAAATAGATTAGCTTTGCTCAATGTTAATTATAAACAGCAGTAACTAGAATATCAATATGCTTTTTTATAGCTCCCTCTTTCCATGTACCCTTTAATAAGGCAAAAAATCATGTGGTCAGTTCACCACATCTCCTTTCTTTTCTTCTCTCACTTTTCACGTAACCTTAATAGAAAGGTAGAGGCACAATGAATGTTTGAGCAAAAGCCACAACCATTCACACTTCTGATTCCAGTTAAATAAATGCACAACATTTGCATTCGGCTGTTCTATGAACAAACCTCCCTAAACCGACATTGACCCAATACAACCTATTGGTTAAAGTGACCTAGTTTCAACAAGAGGTTATCTGATTTACAGTATTCAGTCCTAGATAAGTCAGTTTTTAAATATTTCTTTTTAAAAGGGTATTAAAGTAATTTAGCAGCCAAGGCTGTGTATTTCAGGAGATGAATTTTTATAATTGTAAACCTCCTTTAAAAAAAAAAAAGGATGTATTTTTTTTTAAAGAGTTTTCCAGAGGAATTTTGTGAAATTCGATTCTTAAACGCTTGGTTGAAACCCTGACAAAGCAAAAATCTAACACCATACAACTATAATTTGTTTTGAAACTCAGTGAAACCTTGCTTCCTTTTCATCTAATGCTGGGGGGGGACACACACGACACGACCTGTCAACTGTAGGAGTACATTTAAATGAAAATAACGTGCTTTGTATTTTCACATAGCATTGTAGTTTCTTTTCCCTCAAAAGGCTTCAAACTGAAAATTTCCTCTTTTCCCATTATAAAGTACAAATAAATACCACTGCTACCCAGAAATATGCTGCAGACTAAAAAAACCAAAACACTATTGCACCATGGTAACGAATGTAAATATGGCTACATTTTCTCCAAATGTAGCATGCAATTACGGCATGTTAACATTCTATATTATTCTCTAGCATAAACACCTGTACAATTGGAACTTTTACTCACTCTTTAAAACAGCAGAGATCCAAACATGGCTTGTAAGCAAGAGGATGAGGAAGCATCTCCCCCTTTAATTTGCCATTTCTGCAGAGGGAGATTTTTAAATAAGAAGTTACATTGTTTTTTCTTCCCCCAGTCACCCCTAACTGCCAATATGTCTTCCAAATGGCCAAGCACCCTGCCAAAAGTTGATACTAACAGTACCTGAGCATAAGACACTCCCATCATGTTAAATACAAAACAACTGAATTAAAAACCATGTTACAACTCCTTACTGTATTCTATTATGTCTTAATATTTGGTTATAGATGTAGACCTGTCATTGTAGGGATTTTAGAGACTGAAGTTCATTTATTTAAAAATAATATTAAAGGAGTACACCATGAACAGAACTCTATATCAAGTTATGCAGTATGCACACAATTTTACATGAGGACAGTTGACTCCTTTTCCTACTCTTTTTCTATGTGTTTCAGTTAAAGAAGAGCTGTCTATTTTCTACATCTATCACTACGCAAAACCTTTACCAAATACAAGTAAATTATAGCTGATTGTGTATGTTAACTGCCTAATTTTTCTTTAATATCTACCTTCACGCGAGTGACCAGCTGTCAGCAAGCATTTGGTTTCCATCTGAAAACAGCTCCTAAAATTTAATCCAGGCCATGCAACTCAGTGGAACGCCATCTGCCTCCACAAATATCACTGATAGATTAATTAATGCCATCTTGTACATTTTAGGATCTCTCCATTTTTAAGAGTCAAAATGAAAGTAACTTTTCAGGTTATTCAAATGGAAATCTGAAGCTACTATACATTCTGATTGTGAAGTGATAGTGCTGCTCTACCTACAGGCACAGCAGTCCTACTACCAAGTACTTGTTTCTGCTTGAATGTTGACGTTTGTTAAATGATGGATTATTAACAGGCAGTGATTTTTATTTCAAAACTAGCAACACTTTTCACCCCAATAAATACTACAAATATAAGAGTAGTCGGTGATTTTTGTAGGCACTCGTGAAAGCAAACTACATAGCTTTCTTGCTGCCTACTAAAGCACGAGTATCTCTCCATAAACCGAGTTATAACCTGCTTCAGGCTTCGTATAAGCCACCTGAAACACCAAGCGCTGCAAGGGACGGCCCCACGTTACAGCTCGTTTACCTTCTCAGCAATGCTGTATAAGACTTCATCCATTTTCATGCAGGTCGGGTCCCAGTCGTGCCCAAAGCGGATGACCACGACTCGGTCCTCTTCCGAGAGGATGGCCTGGTCCACCTGCCAGCCGTTGTGTAAGTGCGGCAACATGTACGACATCCTGACGGGCGGGTGGCGGGCCTGCGGGACGACAGCAACCACCCTGGAGCTGACAGCCCGGCCTGCCTCCGCATGGCGCCGCCAGCCCCCCCCCCGGCGGCGCTCTCACCCGCCCAGCGTCGAGCGGCCGCGG
>VZZY01000777.1:48497-77665 GCA_013400335.1 Eurystomus gularis
GGAGGGCGCTTGGACCATACCAAGTATGCAGGCGGGGGGGAGGGGCGGAAGAACAGCTTGGGCCGTACCAGGTGGGCGAAGGGAGTCGAGGTGGCAGAGGCACTGGTGGGGTGTCACCGCTCCTCACCGCGGGCGTGTTGTGGCGGGGGCGGCGGGGGGCCCCCCGTCNNNGCCGGCGAGAGCCCCTCTGTCAGGGCTGGGGGCAGGCAGCCGTGCCCAGGGCCAGGCAAGGGCCGTCCTCTCAGGGGTCTCTGTGACCCACATGCCACCTGCTGTGGAGCCAGCCCCAGGCAAGGCAGCCTGAGATGGGGCCTGGCTCCTCGGCGATGGCCCAAAGGGCAACCAAAGCGGCAGGTGGCCCTGTGGGGGTATCCCTGCTGCCGAGAAGCCAGGTGCACACGGACTGGTGAGCAGGTCGTGCTGCTTGCCTGCTGGCCAGGGCCACAGGCATCTCCTCTGGCAAGTGGGACATAGAACCATGCTGCCGTGACCGGCACAGCCGCCCCAAGCAGAGCTGGGTGGCACCAGCAGGACGCAACAGTGCAGAGGACACTACAGCTGCAGTCTCTGAATCTCTGCTACTGATCACTCTACAAATGTGAACAAAATCCCTGTGCTTTGGATTTGATCAAGGAGATAACGCAACAAAGCGGCTGCATGCATCTCCTGGTTATGGAAGACTTTGTCATTATATTGACCCACTGCCATTAAGTCACAGACTCACAGAATTATTGAGGCTGGAATAGACCTCCAAGATCATCAGGTCCAGCCTATGACCCAACACCACGACATCAGCTAGACCAAGTCTTCATGCTTCACCTAGTGCTAGTTGTGGCTTGAGTGCTGTGTGTGAAAATACAGGCACGTTTGAACCAGCTGAGTCACAACTGCACGTCCATCTTCTGTGTCTCTACGTGAGGCACCCCACACCCGTGGGAGCTGTGCTGCCCTGCCCCGGGCAGTGGTCGCACTTCGGTACCACTATGTTACCTCACCTGTCGCCATCACAATGCCAGTACTCGAATGCTCTGGGTAAATGTTCCAGTTGAAATGATCTGCACCGAAACCAGGACATTTCAGCACAAGGTTTAGCTCAGAATCAAGCTGGCCGTTGAGATAGGGCATCCCAGGCCAATCTTTTTGCTTCCTGAAAGGCATATATATTATTCTACGCCATACACTCATTTTAAAACTATCTTGCAGCAGACAGGAAGGAAAGCACATTTTCCACTATAAAAAATCTACACAAGCTTGAGCTAGGGCTGCGGGGAAACAGCGTGAATTTGTACCAGGTTACTTTGCCCCAGAATTGTGAAGCTCCCCAAAAGCTCCAAGAGTCCTCATTTTGCGGTACCTCCTTCCCAGACGATTCGGTGCCGGGCGCATGAGAGGAGAGAGGGCGGCTCTCCCCTCATTCAGCCAGAAGCTCTCCGGCTGCAGCCGTCCCCGCCGAAGCAGCTGCTGCCAGCCGCCCTCCCGGCCGCAGCCAGGCCGTGACCGGGCCCCNACGCGTTTTCTTCTGCGGAGAGGTGAGCGAGACGAATTTATTCTGGATAACGCATGCTATTAACTTGAATTTAAAACAGAGCTAGGGAAAATTATGTAGGTTTATTTTGCGATTATTTGGCAGCGTGACACAGCAGTGCCAGTCAACAAATCCGAAAGTAGGTAGTGAGTCAAGGTCCACGAAAGATACAAGGCTGGCCTCAGTTAACACCGAAGTTAATGCTCAAATATAGTCCTTTTTATTTGCCCACTTGGTCAATCTGAGTCATATTTTCAAAGAACTGAGTACACATACATTAGATCAATGTGTTACATATGATTATAGAGGTATACATGCATGGAAGCAGATAATCTTATGTAAATAGAAAATGTGAGGAAAGACAGCTTTACCAAAAAAAAAAAAAGAGAGAGCTAACGATAGTGCAGATTATACTAGCGCCAAACCAAAATTTTCCTATCCTTAACAGGTGTTATATTTAGCACACTGGATAAGACATCTGATGTCTGAATAATTATGTTCAGGAGCAAAGCATTCAGTCGGTTAAAACTGATTCCCTTGACGTCTGGCCAGTCAGATTTGGCTTATAAATCTGTTCATCCAGCTATTGCTTTTCACGGACATAACTGTCACAGGAGAAGTGTGGATTACAGACAAAGGTACAAGACATCCCTAAGTAGTGCTGGACAACGAATGAGTGGTCCTCAAACCAAGGTTGGTATCTGGAGAGCCTCCTTCCCTCTGTAAGGTTTGGTACTAACAGAACACCAGTTCTTTGAACCAAAGCTGCCATCTCTTAATGGTTCATGCACACATCAAACAGAGCTGAAATTGTGACTGACTCAGCATGTCCACTCTAATGCAAAAAATAATTATATGTGACTAGCCTGTTTCTAGTGCACCAGCTGGTTTGTTTAAAGCTAAACCAGCTCTCACTGTGCTGCACTGCCACTTCCTCATGGATGACCTTTCTGCTTGTAAAATTTAGGAAGTGCTTTTAAAGTGAAAGTGATGTTATTGTAATGGAGGAGGAAGTGGTGATCAAAGCAATTGGTATAATACAGTGCTGCCTCACTGGCATCTTCCAGTCAGTTCATCATACCTGGTGCTCAGCACTGTGTGATCAGAATAAATCAGAATACTGCTGTGGAAAATTGTTTGGATTGAGTTAGCACAACATCAGGTTTCCTGGACCCAAGTCTAGGACACAGTATGGGATAGAGTCCTAAAGCGAGTGGAGCACAGCAAACAGAATTGTAGGAAATTAGACATGACTGTTGTTAAGACATGCAGCAAATCTTCAGCTACCGTTTTTGTCAATAAGGGCTGCCTCTAATTAGGTGTGTGGCTATCTGTGGAGCCCCAGTCTTATCACAGGATACAATATATTTGCATGAGTGTTGCAGAGAGGACGAGGCTCAAACCTGGGCAAGGGTAAAGTTCTGGTAGGAGGGGCTGTGTTGTCAGTGGGATTTACAGTGCCTCCCTACATTACCTGCAGCTTCACCAACCTTAATCAATAAGCAAGAAACTTTGAGTAACCTTCTAGCTGCCTGTCTTTCATACCACTGCTTTCAGAAATGATTTTGTGAATAAAGTTGAGAAACTACCAGATTTGCATGAAATCAATATTGATTCAGGACTAAAATGACATAAGAAGAACACCATGTAGGACTGGATTTAAATCTAGAGGGGATGAATATTCCTTGGTGTCTACATAAGTCTACATAAGCACGCAGTGAAAATACTGGGAAGTTGTCTAATGTACCACACTAGTACCAAGTGACTGCGGATTTATTCTGTATCATTAAAAGCAGTATTAAGTTCCATCAGTTTCCTGGTTTACAGATGTGGATGTAAGTGATCACTACAGCATTGCTCCTTTAATGGTGTTCTCCTAAACAAAGGAATATTTCTTCTATTTCCTTGTTGCAGGTCATGGCAGAAGAGTTGCCAGGCGTTTTGGTTCTGGATATAGGAGGAACTCATGGTGTGCTAGAAAACCTTGCAGCACTTTTAAAGAAACACTTCTTCCTTATCACCATGAAGGAATTTCTTGAAAACAAAAATGAAATGAGCAAAAAAATCCAATCTGTTTTTGTGTTTGAGTGCAGGCCAACTATTGACCGGGAACTTCTAGAAAGCCTGCCTAATTTAAAGGTAATTGGAAACTCTGGGGTTGGAGTTGATCACTTAGACTTGAAAATGATTTCTAACTTTGGCGTAAAAGTGACCAACACCCCACAAGCTGTGGCGGACCCAACAGCAGACATAGGAATGGCCTTGATGCTGGCCTCTGCCAGAAGACTAGTGGAAGGTAATGCTTTAAATTTTTATGGATCTTAGCTACTTCTTTGGCATATCTCATCTTTACTACAATAAAGATAATTTGTCCAAATCAATATTCAGGATGCTTTTAAGGGGCAAAAAATTTCTAAGCATCCCATTTTCAGAGGCCTCCGCTTTTCTGATGTCCTGCTTCTTTTTAAGGCAGTGGTGACAAGAGTCTAAATTATGCACTTTAAAGTCACTTGTGATATCCTGTTTGGAATAATGTCGGCAGCTTAATTCTCCTCTGGCTGTTCTCTAGGTGGGTTGTTGAGCTGAAAAAACTGAATATAGAATGCATCCAAATAAAATGTGATCACTTCTCCATTTCCCCTTAGAACAAGTGTTAGGAGCTACAGGAAGGTACAAAGCATTAAAGGCCATGTCTCCACCTCTAGAGCTGTAATTAATATAACCTTCATTTTTTTTCCTGCTTCTATGAAGTTTGTCTAAACCAATGGGTTATATTTCCAAAAGAGCATCAGCGTTATTATTGAAATAGCTGATAATCCTTTTGACAAAGTTATTCCAGACTGTACCACCAACATTATTTCATGTCCTTAAAAGTAGGTCCTTTCCCCACATGCCCTTGCCCTTCCCCTATGCAGTGCCTCTCAGGGGAAGGATTGTTTCAGTGGAGACTATCACAAGAAGTTGCCACTGTCTACAGGAACTCAGTCTTTCTGTCACTGCTGCTCCAATCCTGAGCATCAAATAACACCTCTTTCCCCATGTTGATGTTTTCTCACGATTGCATCTTGCTGGACCTCAAGTTCTATGTATAAAAGCTTATAGAGATCCCTGGCTGAGCTGGAATTTGCAGCCTCCCGCCCCCACCTCAAGCAGTGGGGCCGCTTTGGGTTGTGGTCCAGGAGAGAAATGGTGAGCTTTTAGCCCAGCTAAAAAAAAGTGAAGTCAATGCTTGTGGGGTGATAAGTGTCAAAGAAGCTATTTTTGAATTTCCAAGAGACTGCTCCAGCCATGAAAGAGTTAATTCCCTGATGAGCCATTCCTCCCTATCCAGGAGCCTGCTGTGTTACTGGCTCCAGTCCAGGCTGCAGGGAATGGCACCATCCAGGCCCTTCTATAAAATGGTCAAAACTAGCAAAGATGTTTTGTAAGGGGTGCTCCAGAGACCCACTGCTGTGATGATGAGAAACCTTTCTTTCCCCCACACCTACCTTTATGGTCAATTTGTACCCATTTAGCATGTATTTACATGCAGGCTGCCAGATTGCCACTTCTCCAGACACAAAGAATTTTGCTGTTGACTGGCTGGGAGTGGAAGTAACCAGAGCCACACTTGGGATCATCGGGATGGGCCACATTGGGTACAAAGTGGCTCAGAGAGCCAGAGCCTTCAACATGAGGATCCTGTACCATAACAGGAACCGGAGGTAAAAGCATGGTTTCTGCATGCAATTAGTCAGGGGGCAGTGATGGAAACCACAGCTCTGCTCTATGTTCCTGGTCTTCCTAGGCACTTGCAACAGTTGTAAGCAACATGAGGAGCACCAGCATGCTGCCACTTCCTTGCTTTCGCTCCCTACTGCTCCCCTCGGGAGGCATCCCGCCCTCACCTCTTGAACCTGCTCTGCCCTGGTTAGCTACTAGCAGTTTTGAACAAGGGCCATGTAACCTTTCTGAAGATGTTGTCCAAGCAAACCAGGCCTTGTGCCCTCATTGTGTCCCCTGTCCTGCCAGACTCATCTTCAGGCTTCTCACAGCAACCCTAGCCCAGCCAGCTGGTCACTCCTCTCCTCAGTCCAGCTAGATCGCTTACCACACCAGCACCAAGGACGAGGGTCTCAACTTCTCTTAGTTTTATAGTTACCTTTCTTTCAGACTTCACTTCCCCTTCATTCATTTTCCATGTCAAGTCCTAACTCAGGTATCAGGCAAGAAGAGACTCTACAGGGATTTGCATAGATGCAGGAGAGAAGAGTGGGGTCTGATGGCATCCCCAACCTCTTGATACTCCTTCAGTATCTCACCACTCCTCAGCCTCTTGCTCCCTCTAACCCACATCCTTCCCACCTCCCTTCTACCATCTGTACCTATCAAGGTCTTTTTCTTTACCTGGGCCTCAAACCTCTCAATCTCTGTGCTGTTCCAGATATCTTCTAGGATTGATTGATCGATTTTTAAAGCCAGTTAGAAATAGTTGTGTCAGTTTGAGCAGGGTGTGCTGTTTTCCTTCAGAAGAAAGGAAGAGGAAGAGGCAGTTGGTGCCCACTACTGTAAGAAGATGGAGGACTTGCTGCAGCAATCTGACTTTGTTATGTTGGTTGTCAACCTGACTTCTGAGACTTACAAACTGATTGGGAAAAAGGAGCTGGGGCTGATGAAACCCACAGCTACTCTTATAAACATCAGCCGAGGTAGGATGATCTAAATGCACTGTTTGTGGTCCACAGTCAAGGTTGTGTTTTGTCTGATTATGTTGATGTTCCCCTCTCCAACCTCAGTCTGTGATATCCCTGTATTGAGTCATGAAGTAGCTGTCAGTCTACAAAATGAATGACGCACTATAGATCAGATGCTATGTGTTCAAAGGTCCTATGGAATTTAGGGATGTTCAGCAGATGTTCTGATTTCTTTAGCCTTATCCTAAAGACAGCTTTTTTTAGTGGAAGTAACTGAAAGGTTTATCATAACCAATGATGAATGGGGTACACAGAAAAATGAGTTTCATTTGGAACAGCTATGTAGAAGAGAAACCTCACATGGGGTTATAGATCTGTTGGCACTGAACAAGCATATGAGAGAGATTATAGTTTCAGTAAACAAAGCAGAGATGAAAGAATGGAAAGGTTGAAGAGATTTGTCTGTAATAGTACAGGAAGCCAGTGTCAAAATGAGGGAAAGACAGAAACCGGTCACATCCCAGGAAAAGCCTTATGCAGTGGACCATAATCATCCTCTAATTAAAGATTAATAAAATCTCCATTTTGTTTGGTTAATGGTTATTAGAAAGTCTACTTTCTAACAAGA
Organism: Eurystomus gularis; assembly: GCA_013400335.1. Lineage (NCBI taxonomy): Eukaryota > Metazoa > Chordata > Aves > Coraciiformes > Coraciidae > Eurystomus > Eurystomus gularis. The sequence goes on from VZZY01000777.1 coordinate 55,324, forward strand.
CAAAGATTCTGTAATTTTTCTCACTAGACCCTTGAGACCTTTCCCCACTCCCAGGTAAAAATATGTTCATTAACCCATCACAAAAGCAAGATTTCATTTCAATGCAGGTGCAGTTATTGATCAAGATGCATTGGTAGAAGCTCTCCAGAATAAGGTTATTAGGGCTGCTGCTCTGGACGTGACATACCCCGAGCCTCTGCCAAGGTAAAGAAACTTAATCTGAAATGTTTTAAACTGTGTGCAGAAGTGTCCCCGTAATCTTGATCTCCATGGGGAATCTAACTGTTTAAGGGCAAAACCTCAGCCTGTCTCACACAATCATAAATAAGTGACAAACTATTCTCCTTTCCCACATCTGTTAGTTTTTTGCCAGCCTAACTGACAGGCAAGGCAATGAGACCAATAGAGAGGAAGAAGTGGGTAAGCAAGCTTCCCACAGCTTTCTGCTGGTTCTGTTCTTGTGGCCTTTTTATCTCAACATGCCATTGCTGTTTCCCAGGGTTCAGTTCATAACAACTACTGTGGGATATCTGCAGAGTAAATTCCCTGTGTAATACATTCTGTTCTTTCTGTTTCTTACAGAGATCATCCTTTATTAAAATTAAATAACATCATCATAACCCCTCACATTGGAACTGCAACAGCCCAAGCTATCCATATGATGGCAGAAGAAGCAATAGCAAATATGCTGGCTGTTCTCAATGGCCAACCCATTCCAAGTGAAGTGTTTCCCAAATGATGTGCGCCAGATGATATCACTGAATCTCACTATTTCTTACAGTACCGCTTTTAAACTGAAAAAAACAACCTGTTCCTGCACTGCTCTTGTTGTTGTGATACTGCAATGCTGTCATCTCACTAGACCTGATCTGTACTGTAACAATTCTGATAAATAAAGTGGACCTAGTAAAAGAGATTTCTTTGAAGATTTTAAATGGAGCAGTTAGGCACTTTGGTATCTTCACCCATTATTTCAATGTATACCTGTGTTCTGTTGCTGGTACTTGCTGCTACAGAATGATAAGCCGTTTGTGTAACACTCTCAAATATATTAAAGGTGAATTAAGCATTAATTTCCTGCATAAATTTGACTGTATCCTGAAACACTTTTCAGTTGATATTGCAATATTCTATTTTTATATCAAAATAGAAGAAAGCAAACTCATTTGAAATTATCATAGGCCTCAGGGTTTCTAATGTAAGAGCCCTGCTTCATCTACATGTTAAATCAAAGCAAAGCTCATCATTGAAAAAGTATCTGTGATTTTCCTGAGGGCATCCTTTGGAACACAAAGTAAATCCCAAGACATTTTGTCCCTCCATACAGACAAAAATGATGCTTTTATTGTGACAGGCCACGAAACAATGGTAGATGTACCACTGAAATCACATGCATGAGGGCACAGCCCAAAGCAAAATTGGTGATCAGTCCTACCTTGCAGCCAAGCTTTTTCTTACATTCTCTTTCCTATGAGCAAGCAACAAAGTCAGAAAAATCAGTAAAATGTTTGTCACCTCCATAAAGTCAGGATGCCTTGTCATTATTCTGCAGTATGGTCAGGCATCTTGAAGGGATGGTAAAATGAAGCTTTAGCACAGGAACTGTAGACAGGCCAAGAGTTAGACATTCAGATGCAAATACTGAAATATTACTAACACAACAACAGCAGGAATTCTATGGTGGATTCCAAGATCTTCAGTCCCTGAACAGGGCTGCAGCTCTCCCTCCAACTCTTCCCAAAATTCTGATGGAAAATCAATGGTAGCTGTAAATAGTCTATTTAATTTTTGTTTTAAAAAAGCTATCAATTCACAAGCCACAGGATAAGACACTGGTGTCCTTTCAGGACAAGAGGTGCAAAAATCTCTGCAATGAAGCATTTAAAAATTAACCAGGTAACTCAAAGTTCATGATGAAGCTGTGCAATTTATTTTCACGAACTAGGTGTCCAAAGTACTTAGACATGGTAATCTGTGATTTCAGGGTAGGCAAGACAGCTATTGATGGTCCGACACTAAGTAATTAATGAGAAGTAATTGTGTTAGGAGCCTGGTGGCAATTATATGAAACCTTACAGATCATGAGGGACAAAACTTGTTCAAACTTGATTGTGTGAATACCTGTGTGCGCGTAATTGGTAGTATATGTAAAAGAGCTGCTTTATTGTCTTGGCTTGTTTGCCTCCCTATCTAAAAAGTGGTTTATAAGAGCTCTTGTTGTAGATGTCATGAAAGTGGTTATTCTTTAAAATGTCTGGAAATAGTTGTATGTCTTTCCTCTGACACTTTGTGTCTTTCTTCTTTGTGCAGGTCATGGGAGGAGGAGAGCTACCAGGCCTTTTGGTAAATGAAGTTGGTGGTGTACATGGGATCCTGCATGCCCACGTGCCGTTCCTAAAGAAACATTTCTGCCTCATCACCATGAAGGAATTTACTGAAAACAGAAAGCATGTGAGTAAAAAGATCCAAGCGATCTATTTGTGGTGGCACAAACCAGTCATTGACCAAGAGCTCCTCCAGAGCCTGCCAAATTTGAAAGTGATTGCGAATTCAGGAGCAGGGATGGATCACCTGGATCTGGAACTTGTAGCTAGCTTTGGTGTGAAGATGGCTAATGCTCCACATGCTGTTTCCAGCAGCACAGCAGATACTGGGATGGCTTTGCTGCTGGCATCTGCTAGAAGACTAGTAGAAGGTAACATCTCCGTTCTTTTCTAGCTTCTAAAAACCATACAAGATTTACCTACCAATAACCTGACTTTCCCTAGAGTTATCTGTAGTGCACAGAGTTTCATATAAAATGTGAAAATCTAACTATGTTGTATTGGCAATAATAATCAGTATTTTAATATATTTTATATGTAATAAATTATTACATTATACTCAAGCATACATAACATATATTTCATCTAGGTATAAAAAAACCACATTAGTTTAGTTTTCACAGGTCACCAGCCTGGGTTGAAAATACTTGAGCAGAATCTAATCACATTCAATTCCAATACAAGTTTTTGCTTTGTGGACTGAGCAGAATTTAGTTTTAAAAATAAATATGGCTGTAGACTTAGTTTAACAGTTTCAGATGAACAACACACTCAAGTGTGCTTCCTACATAGGAAAACCTTAAGTTTCAATACCTTTTTTCAGCAGTGCATTTTCAGTGACTATGACACTTGGCTGATATCTTGATATGATAGTGTTACAGGGCTATCGAACAAAAGTGAGGGATGCCAAACATCAGATGATAATTGCAAGCACAGGCTAGCAGAAGAAATTAGAGTGTGGAAGGCAACAATGGAGCAGACTAAGCGTATATGGTGAAAACTGGGGCTGACAGAGGCATGGGAATATTCTTAGGGACTGAAACGGATTGCTGCAGAATTGGGGAATTTAGGGGGCATTAGAGAGCAACAAGGCAGCCTGCTCCAGTTCCTCTAGTAGCATCCTTTCCAGTTTCTTCCACATTTTTATCTTGCATTTCCCCAAATAGACCTGCCCTTGGCTTGGTTAGAATGCCTCCTGCTTCAGGAAAAGATCCTCCAGATTTATCCTGTTAAATTTACCTGCCTTTAATTTGCCAGCTGTACCACAGGATTCATAGAAACTCAAAGGAGACTTGTCTCCCCCAAAATCTGTTTCTACCTCACAAGGAGACAGATTAAAAGGGAGATTTCTTGTTCCCATCTACATAAACTATCCTGGGTGGCATTTCTGATAGCTCTGCCCTAGAATGAGTGAGTTTATCCTGAGCCATCTTTTGATACTTTTGCAATATTATGCTTATGTTTTGGAAGAGCTGGCAGTATCAGAAGACTGAAATGTCAGAAGTCTGTTACCTTGCTAGCAGACTGATTAGTGCTGTCTCTGTGTATGTAAATGTGTTCTGTGTTGTAGAACTATCAAAAAAATGTACAGGTTTAACAGATAATTATGGAAATTACCGAGTAGTGATTTTTAAAGAAGTCATACTTTTCTTTCCAAGGAGAGTGGTATAGGTGAAGAGGAAACCTGTTCTCATTCTAAATACAAAAACCAATATCTGGTATTATTCTCCACATGGCATTTCCAAACTCTGCAGTGTTACTGCCAATACTTATTTTAATTGTTGATGCAGAACAGAGCAATATTTTTATGAGACTAAAGCACTAAAAGGATTTTTAGAGGAGATTATACTACACTTTTTGGTATTGGGAGAATAAATGGGAGCGTCACATACATGTGGCAGGGAAAGATGACGTATTAGGGAGACATCTAGGACATTACAAAAACCATTGCTATGTATAATTGTGTGTTTGTAACCGTCAAAAGTGCGCTGTAGTAGCACAACAAGCCCAGACTCTTTTGCCTTGTTCCTCTATGTTAGACACATTAATTTCTGATATTGGAGTGTTTTGCTTGCAGGCTATCACATTGCAATTTCTTCAGATATGGAGTACTGTGAAGCTGATTTTCTGGGAGTTGAAGTTACTGGAGCTACTCTGGGGATCATTGGCATGGGCAGCATTGGGTATAAGATTGCTCTGAGAGCCAAAGCATTCGCAATGAACATTTTGTACCACAACAGGACACAGAGGTAAGGATATGTCCTAACCCTAATTACAGCAGAAACTCCCTTTTACATAGTCAGTATTTTGTTTTCAAGTACTTATGTCAGGAATATAGCAAAAAATGAGGCAATCGGGCCAAGATTAAAACAAAATTTTAAAAAAGAGCAGTTGCCTCAAATCAGTCTCATAAGAAATTACTTGGTGATTAAGACCTTGGAAACTTCATTTAAGTTTCATATTAGAAATCCAAAGGTTTCCTGGAAATGTGAACGGAAAAGGGAAAATCAAACTTATACATTTTTTATTCTTATCATATCTTACTATAGTGACACATAACTCTATCTCTTGTATATTTTTTCCTCATATTTTGAAGTTCAGGAGTGATCTTACTGAAATTCTGAATGACTAGAGAACTAGGAAACGTATACTTGGCACAATATGAAAACTGATTAACTTGAGAGCTGCTCTTGAGAAAACCTTATTTCTCTTCAAACCAGTAGGAATTTTGCCAAGTATTTAACTGGATGTCACCCTTTATTTCTAGCCCCTCCTAGCCTGTGTATCTGGGAATCTGATCTTTGTTAGAGATTCAGCACAGGGGCTCTTCAATGTAACGCTGAGCAAGATCCCCATGTGCAACTCAAGGCCATTGCAATCAGGCAAGGTGCAGCCAACAAGCAAAAAAATATTTACTGCTATAAACCATGATCTACCCTGAGAGAACTTTATTCCTCTCTGACTGATGGGAGGAGCTGCAGTGCTAGTACCTGTGGCTTTCAGTGATTTTCTCCATATGCAGACTGCAGGAGGAGGGTTACTGCTCTAGCTAGCACTAACTAAAACACAATAGTAGATGATATACTTGACGATGTGACGCCCATCTACAAGAAGGGTAGGAAGGGGGATCTGGGGAACTACAGACCTGTCAGCTTGACATGAGTACCGGGGAAGATTATGGAGAGGTCCATCTTGGATGTGCTTATATGGCAAGTGCAAGACAACTGGGGGATCAGGCCCAGCCAGCATAGGATCACGAAGGGCAGGTCCTGTTTGACAAACCTGATGTCGTTCTATGACCAGGTGACCCACCTAGTGGATGAGGGCAAGGTGGTTGACGTTGTGTACCTGGAATTCAGTAAGGCATTTGATGCTGTCTCCCACAGCATCCTGTTGAACAAGCTGGCGGCTCACAGTGTAGACAGGTGGACTCTTTGCTGGATTAAAAACTGGCTGGATGGCCGAGCCCAGAGGGTTGCGGTGAACAGAGTTAAATCCAGTTGGCGGCCAGTCACAAGCGGTGTCCCTCAGGGCTCAGTTCTGCAGCCGGTCTTGTTTATCTTTATTGATGACCTGGATGAGGGGATTAAGTGCTCCCTCAGTAAATTTGCAGATGACACATAATTAAGCGGGAGTGCTGATCTGCTTGAGGGTAGGAAGGCTCTGCAAAGGGATCTGGACAGGCTGGATCAATAGGCTGAGGCCAATTGTATGAGGTTTAACAAAGCCAAGTGCCAGGTCCTGCACTTTGGTCACAACAACCCCATGCAACGCTACAGGATTGGGGAAGTGTGGCTGGAAAGCTGCCTGGCGGAAAAGGATCTGGGGGTGCTGGTGGACAGCTGGCTGAACATGAGCCAGCAGTGTGCCCAGGTGGCCAGGAAGGCCAATGGCATCCTGGCCTGTATCAGAAACGGTGTGACCAGCAGGAGTAGGGAGGTGATTGTGCCTCTGTACTCGGCACTCGTGAGACCACACCTTGAGCGCCGTGTCCAGTTTTGGGTGCCACAGGATAAGAAGGACATTGAGGTTCTGGAGTGGGTGCAGAGAAGGGCAACAAAGCTGGTGAGGGGTCTGGAGAATACGTTGTATGAGGAGCACCTGAGGGAAATGGGATTGTTTAGCTTGGAGAAGAGGAGGCTGAGAGGGGACCTCATTGCTCTCTAGGTGGAGTCACCATCCCTGGAGGCGTTCAAAAAACAGGTGAACCGTGGCACCTCGAGACATGGTCTAGGGGTTAGGGAGATGTTGGACAAAGGTTGGACTAGATGATCTTATAGGTCTTTTCCAACCCAAATGATTCTGTGATTCTATGACTCCAGACATTTCTAGCCTTTATTGGTATTCTTGTTACTTAAGAAATTACTAAAACAGCTGAGGAAACTCACATTAAAAAAGGTACTGGTGAATACCCTTCTTAAGGTCTTTCAGAATCTCTTAATAAACCATACATACAAGGATAAGATAAAATAAAGCACAAATCCTTTTTTTTTGGTTTGTTTTCCTGTGGATTATCACTAACTCCCTTTGTTTAATATTTTGTCTTTAAAATAATATTTAAGTAAGAGTGCTTCATGAATAATCAATGCACAGTGCAACAGAAATTTAAAACCTGCTTATTTTAAAGTACATTTACACTTCAAGGTTATGTGCTGAAATGAGATGCAATCTGCATACTGCAAAACTTGCTGTAGTTCCAGCCTGTTCCATACCTGCTTAACCTTTGTTTGTTGACCTGCCCACTGAAAGAAAACAATGAAATGCATGCATTAAGAGACTGAAAGTTACACTGAAATTATTTTCTTAGTGTGACTCCTTTCTTTATTGCTGGATTAGGGAGGAGATATCTGAAAGCCATTCTCGTGCAATCAGGAACAGAACACTGTACACACAATGTCCTGTCATTGCTTCTTTAGTTCCCAAAGTTCAGGCAGCTAAATTTGCAAAGAACAGGAGAAATGGCAAGTATTCTTTCTTATTGTGAAAAGTTCAAACTAAAAATCTCTCTCTACTTTGCTAACTATTTGTGTTGAACACCTTGTTTTGTGAAAGTCCTGGGATAGCCAGGAGCCTGTCAAAAGAGCTGTCTTGCTGATTCTACTAATCAGAAAATGACAGGCTCCCTGGAGGATTCCAACAGGATGAGGACCACTGGTGGAGCTCATACAGATGAGTTCTGGTGAATACTACTACTTTGGTTTGAGCAAGTATCACATCCTGTGAGGTTCACCTTCCCCATTGGGGATCCTAGAGAATGGACCATGTGCTGCTACCTGTTCCAATGCTTTGCCTTATTCCGCTTGCAGACTTTAAAAGAAGCCCCTATTTTCATGACTGATGCCCTGAAATACAGTGTGATCCTATTTTTTCCCCACCAGGAAAGAACAAGAGGAGCAAGCTGTCAGCGCCACTTACTGCAAAAAGATAGACAACTTGCTCCAGCAGGCAGATTTTGTGATGGTGGTGGTGAGCCTGACACCTCAGACACACAAGCTGATTGGGAAAAGAGAGCTGGAGCTGATGAAACCCACAGCTACTCTCATTAACATCAGCCGAGGTACCATCCAGAACCGTTGACTGGCCTGATGAGAAAGTGTGAGCCAGCTCTTGTCTCGCTGCACACAGCGCCATGCTGCATCCACTGCACAGCTGGTGCACACACCAGTACAGATCAGGCATAGTGCAAATTCCTCTTTCCCTCCTTCTATTCTCTTTTCATGCTTGCATCATTACCTGGCACTCAGGGGCAATCTTATTCCAAACCAGGTGCAGTAGTTGACCAAGAGGCGCTGGTGACAGCTCTGCAGACTGGTGTTATCAGGGCCGCAGCTTTGGATGTCACCTACCCAGAACCACTACCCAGGTTGCCATCTCTGCTTATTTCTCAGCAAGGATCATGGGCCCTGTGGAGAAAGGAGGCCTCCCTGCAGCAGGCAGGGGCCTAGTAGAGGTAGCTCCACAGTCCCCTGGGGTGGAAGTTTGTGTAAAAGTGCCATGAATATGAATGGGATGCAGCCCAGATGTTGGGTCTGAGAAGAGACCAAAGGGAAGCCTGGGTGCCAAGAAACAGCAGGAGGGGACTCTTGTGTCCCATGGAATCACCATATGAAGCTGCAGGAGTGCTTCACTTACAGATGGTTTTATCTGAAGGTGCAACTTAGTGTGAATGGGTGGAAGCTGCTTGAGTCAGGCTTATTTTGCAAATACAAGGCTGAAGTACTGCAGATCTCTTGGGCCCAGGGACTACTTAGCTTCTGTAAAAAAGACACCTCTACCAGAATGGTTCCTTACAGAGTTAACTGTACCGACTGCATTTTGGATTGGAGGGGATTTGGTCTTGCTGTGTCTGTGTGCCAGGACATCACTGTCCATTGTCTGAGTTGCACAACTGCAGCTCAGACCATTGTGTAGGGTTAATGTGTCAGGAGGGCTTAATCCTCTCTGCCAACATAGTTGAAATTGCTGCCTAATGGCAAAAGTCAACATGTTTCTGGACAAAAGAGCACAGTATAAACTCTTAATGTGCCCTTTTAATGTCCAAAATTACTTGAATGTAGGACATCAGATTCTGTGGATATAAGTGGGACTTACATAAAGTCATAAAAGTTATATTAAATAAACTTTAAATACAGTGCAAAAGCCAAAGTAGGACTCCTCTTTATTTGGATGAACAACAGTTAGTAACTTCACTACCTCTTCTTTTCTTTCTTCCAGAGATCATGCATTATTAAAATTAAAGAACGTCATTATAACCCCTCACCTTGGCAGTAAAACGGACAAGGCCACCTACATGATAACAGAGGAAGCAGTTGAAAACATACTAGCAGCTCTTAAAGGTCTCCCCATGCCCAGTGAAGTGCTCCCTAGCTGATGTACAAAAGAATATCATGGCTCTCTTTTTGTTTTTCTCTTACAACCCTCAACTCTAAAGGGTTTTCTTCTTATGTTTTCCTTATTAAGAGAAACCTATTCCAAGCAGGCATGGAAAGCTCTGGCTTGATCTCACATGTCATTAAAACCCAGCTTTTACATTTTAATTTCCTTGTGAATCGGAGGAATACATTACTTTTAACTTTCAACCATAGAGAGATGCATGCAGGCTTTAAGTGGCTCTGGGAAAAACAACTGATTGCCAATACACTTCTTGCTAGGCTCCCTAGTTGTAAAGAAAATGTCATCTTAGGTTACATAATTAGGCTGGATTTTAGATGATAATTCAAAGGACTAGCGCTAAGGAAAATTAGTCTTCAAGATGATAAATTATGTAATGTAATTTACAACTTTGTGCAAATATTTGTAAGAATGCTAGGAGACCTCTAAGCCTCCAGCACCATTCTGTAGATTTGTGGGAACACAAAAGTCTATAAAAACACACACTGTATTAAAATCCAAATCTATATGTTTTCCTTTGTATCGCTGTTTCTGGATATTCACAGGAATAATTATATTTGAAACAAGATATAATAGGGAACTTCACTACTGTAAAGAGAAAAAAATACGTTGACAAATTGTTTTTGTAACTGCAATTATTATTGTAGAAAAATATCAAAATTCCTTTGTAGGAATAGGCATGAGCTTTAGCAACCTTGATGAAACAGCCCTCTGCCCTTGAAGGGACAGTAAACAACAAGAGAGAAAGTGTGAGAAACAGATGTGGATGTTGACTTGAGTTTCGAGAAGCTCGTGATGATAGAATGGAACCAATGACTGCTTAATGTAACACCTGAATGCAAGGCTTGAACCAATGATAACGATTGTAGCAGTGCGTGCTTGAGCGAAGAGCTATAAAACTAAGTGCTATCGGGCAATAAAGGTCTTTGGTCAGTGGTCTTTGGTCTCTGATCTTTCTATCACCAGAGTCCGTTTTCCCCCAAGCTCCACATCCCTTGGCTTTTCTCCACTAGAAATAGCACCTGTGTTACAATTAATTATTCAAATTCCACAGGAAAAGGATCTCTTTAAAGAGAAGAATGCTCATCCACCTCACTAAAGCTTTCTAGGAAAGTTTGCGATCCTCCTAGTTGTGCTTATGTACTCTCTGTACAAGTCCAAAAGACAAATAAACGTATACACAACTCAAAGTGGCAGTGCTATGCCTTCTATTATGTAGCATGACTTTATGACTAGTGTGATTGTTTATCAGTAAAATTTACAGCGAAGTTGCCAATAAGTGCAGCTATGATTTTGTCTGTAGTCTTGCATATCTTTACAGAGCCATTTTCACTTCCTTTTTCTTGCAGAATGCTGTCAATGGTGCTTGCCAAAAGACACTTCCTTCCACTAGTTTAACATATAATGATGTTGCCAACTCTTGCAGCTCAGGGAAACAAGGCATTGCAGCTTTTCAGAAGCAGCAAGTTGGCTGGCAAGAGTTTCAAGACTGTCCCTGTTCCCTGAGGTACAGGCGTCCAGTATGATTTTCATTGCCACCTCTATGACTTTGAGAAAAATATGTCTATTCTTTCAAAATAAAAGGGTAAGCAATAAATTACAGAGCTGAAAACAAAGCTACAAGAAGCTACAATAGCAGAGAGAAAAAATACCTTTTCTTGGATCAATATCCTAAAACTGGAAAAAACACACAGGGTTTAGGACAGGCAAACATCTCTCCAAACGTGAAGTAGCAGACATAAAATCCGATACAGTAATTAAGTTCACTTCCACATAAAACAGTAAAATATGCTTGGCATTTGCTTGGAGTTTTACTTCTACCTTTGCAGGTGTTTCAAGAATCTGGGCTGATTAATTACAGAAGTGCTTCCTGCCCATGGGATGCTTTAGACAGCAAAACACAGCACAGTGCGAGACACTGGATTGATGGGTTGACTCACAACACCGAACAACTTGGCATTCCACAGACTGGAAATCATCACTTGAAGGACAGCTTCCTAAAATGTCTTCAGGATGCAACTACCTCTTTTCAAATTAAATTGCAAAAAACGGTCCCTTGTTCCCTGCTTTTTCTTAATCAATAAATATTTACTGAATAGTATCAAATGAACTGACATACAATTAAGGAAACCATCCTGTGCTTACTAGATGCTGTTTCCCATCTCTGCTATCCTAGTTAGATTGTGCTTGGAAAACACAATACATCCAATTTTATGATTACTAAAAATGGATCAAAAAATGCAGTGGCCAGTTTGGTCACCACAGTACAAGAAGGACATTGAGGTGCTGGAGCGGGTACAGAGAAGGGCAACAAGGCTGGTGAAAGGGCTGGAAAGCATGCCCTTCAAAAGTTTAATTCTAAGAAACAATTGTCGTTGTTGAGACGGACACGACATGCAAAAGAGAGGAGCCAAAACTAAAAGTCAGAGCTAAAAGCCGCATTTATTATTTTTACAAGCCTCTTTATAACCTTTCTTATCTATTCTGACTCCACATCAGAAAGCTGCTAAAGTGATTTGCACAATGCTCTGTCCATATGCTTCTCTTTACATGCTGATTGCCTGGGGCTCCTGCTGTGTCTCCCGCCTTGTCTGCTGATCTCTTGCCAGGTTTCTGCTCTGTGGTATTTGCTCGTTTAACCTCTTATCTCCTTCTCTCCTTGGGACTTTCCAGCCTCGCCACTTCCCAGGCTCTTCAGGGATATATCGTTACCTGTTCAAGATCAGCACCCATCTCTGAGTCCTCGGACCAGCTGTGGACTCCCACAAACAATTATGATGCAAGCACCTTATTAGCACTTATTAACATCAGCTTGCCCTGCAGGATTACAAGGACACTTATGGCTATATTTAATAATGGGAATGAAGTTCACAGACTGTGCAATACTTCTCTCTCCATACCCACAGATTTTGGGTATGGAGAATTTTGTCACAATGCTGGTATAATAGATCCCTTTCTATAATAGAAAACTAATAGCACACTGCAACACTATGTAATTCAGCTTAACACACTACATAGAGGTCTAGAAGTACTCTGCAAATTAAATCTACTTAGAACGTGATAGTACCCTGGTACAATGCTCTCATCGTGTTTTATCTTAATCAGCCTTAGCTTATGGTAACTGTTGTTCAGTTGCTGCCCACGCCGTATTCTGTGACATTCTGTGTCCTAATAGTTTGAACAGCTCTTCAATAATTCAAAACATAAATAGCTTCCTGACCTCTTCTGTTACATATGTTGTTATAGAGATCTATCAGCTCCTGGAGTGTAATTTGAAAATTAGATATTAAAGTTACACAAACAACTTAGAAGCCATCTGATTCTATCCACATCTAACTGCATAACACACCTATTTTATTGACATTTGATAAGTATGTCCAGGATTTTTTGCTTTAAAAATAGAGTAACATTCCTTTGACTGTTATTTTTTTGGCTCCTCTGACAAATTGCTCCTCCTTTCCTTTTATTCAAAGGTGTTGGTTTGATACACAAAAGGAAAAACTGTGTTGTCCTTCCAAAGTCTTTTTTTTTTTTTTTACCTTCGCTACTAACATGTGGAAGACCTCCTTCCTCGATTCATAACAAGAATGACTTCTGTCTTTGAGAAGGGCTGTACCATAGTCTTTTCATCTCAGGTGTTGCAACATGACCAGTAAGTTAAAAGATCACTCATTATGTCTTATCAGCAAACTTAGAAGCAGTTAATATGAAAACATGAAATGCGTAAGCATTTTTTTAAAAGAAAAAAATTCAAGTAGGCTTAACTAAGAATCCAGTTCATGTGCTGTAACTCCATCTTTCTAGTTAATGAATTTTTGCTTTCAAGTTTAACTGTCTGTTGTGCTGCTTCAGCCATCATCATTTTATGCTGCCGTCAGTCGCCTGATCACACAGGCCAATGCTGAACTCAGCAACATCCCCTCAGAAGTCTTCTTTCAGTCACAGAATCAGTATGGTTGGAAAGGACCTCCAGGGTCATCAAGTCCAACCTTTGTCCTAGCATCTCTCTAATCACTACACCATATCCTCAAGCGCCGCATCTATTCGTCCTTTAAACACCTCCAGTGTGTTTAAAGAACTCCACCACCTCCCTGGGCAGTCTATTCCAGTGCCTAACTACCCTCTCAGTGAAGAATTTCTTCCTAATATCTAATCTAAACCTCCCCTGATGCAACTTGAGGCCATTTACACTCGTCCTATCATTACTAATCTGAGAGAAGAGACCAACACCAGCCTTGCTACAACCTCCTTTTAGGTAGTTGTAGAGGGCAATAAGGTCTCCTCTCAGTCTCCTCTTCTCCAGACTAAACAAACCCAGTTCCCTCAGCTGCTCTTCATAGGGCATGCTCTCCAGCCCTTTCACCAGCTTCACTGCCCTTCTCTGTACCCACTCCAGCACCTCAATGTCCTTCTTGTACTGTGGTGACCAAAACTGGACACGGCGCTCAAGGTGCGGTCTCACGAGTGCCAAGTACAGGGGCACAATCACCTCCCTACTCCTGCTGGTCACACCNTCAAGCAGATCAACACTTGTGCTTAATTATGTGTCATCTGCAAATTTACTGAGGGTGCATTCAATTCCCTCGTCCAGGTCATTGATGAGGATATTAAACAAGACAGGTCCCAAAACTGAGCCCTGAGGGACACCGCTTGTGACCAGTCACCAACTGGATTTAACTCTGTTCACCGCAACCCTCTGGGCTCGGCCATCCAGCCAGTCTCTAACCCAGCGAAGAGTCCTCCTGTCTATGCTATGAGTTGCCAGCTTCTCCAGCAGAATGCTATGTCCTACCATAGGTTCCTGTAGGCCCAGCTCCTCCACTGCCCACTGTGGTGCCAGCATTGCCTGCTGGACACAACAGACAGATATGGCTTCCTCATTGGCCCTTCACATGGAATGATGCCACTGAGAGCTCAGCAAGATACAACCAGCCCCAACAGAAGCCACACCCAACAGGAAGCTCCTCCAACTGATCAGCTCCTGGTTGATATCGCTCACCACCCCAACCATGAACACCTGGGTGAGGGCAGAGCCACAGGTGGAGCAGGTTCTGCCTCTGGAACATGAAGCCACTCAGAAAAATAAAACATTCTGCTAGGCTGTGACTCATTCACAGGTCAACTCCATCTCAGGGCCCACAACTCAGGCCCCAGCACTTCACTGTCCAAACTTGAAATCCTTGTAAGTAAATGATACTCAAAAATTAACACCAGGATAACAAGAACAACTTATGGTTCTGTATAATTATTACCGTATTTTATGATACTTTTATCTTTTCATTAGTCATTTTATAGAAGATTTGGTGTCAAACTTGACTGCCTTAATCTTCAGCATATCAAAATGTGTCTGGTAGAATTGAAGAAGACACAATTATATAATCCATTATTTTGCAAAGCACTGCAGTAGTCAGGAGAGACAGAGCAGAGGGCTGTGCAGGTTATTTCGTGGCGTGGAAGCAGAGATGCCCGGTGCCTGCAGCAGCCGTACCTTCCGGCTCCCGAGCTGCTCTCACCACTGAAACCTCTCGAGTGTCACAGCATGGGGGGGTCGCGCCAGCACAGGTTTAGGGAATAGAGCACTGGAGTTGTACTTGGCAACCTCCCTCACCGAGTATTTACAGCCCCAGTAACCTTGTCAGGAAAATTTTCCTGCGTTTCTCAGTTGAGATAGGCACAGGACGGCCAGTAGCCGGGGTAACAGCAACAACCCGCCCCAGCTGATTAGCTCTCGATGAGAAGTTTTGAAGATATTCTTGTTCAGGTTGGAAGAGACCTTTAGGTGTGCAATGAGACCTGTCACTAGCGTCTGCCGGTCACAGACAACTCTGTGCCACGCTAACTCACGTACAAATAGTGCAGTGGCCAACAGGGAGAGCAGGCCATAGCTGGGATTCCACGGCAGCGTGGAAGGAGCAGCGTGCTTGACGGTAACGCAGAATTCCGGTTATTTTGCAATTACTAACAGCGCAGAAACACAACACATTTTTAAAAACACACAATTGTTTGAGAGCACCTGTTGCTCTCTCGCCTCCCTCTCGGACTCCGGCGTGCACCTCCCGCCGCCCTGGCATCCCCTCTCCTCCCTTTCCCCCGGCGGAAGCCCCGGGAGGTGCCGGCAGCGCGGCGGGGGCGGCCCCTCTCCGGCCGCGCCCTCCNGCCGTACTGTCGGAAGGAGCGGGCGTGTGGGGTCCGGGCTGGAGCCTGGCTGGGAGCGCGACCAGGCGGGCATCTCAGCCTGCGGGCGTCGGTCCAGCTCCTTCCTCTCCCTGGTCCCACCGGCAGACGCCTCCAGAAAGAGCTAAACCCGCCCTACGCCTGCAACACCAGCCGCTACCGCGCCTCGGCGGCCGGAGGTCTGGGGAGGAGCGGGGAGCGCTGACCTTTTCAAGCAGGCGGTGCGAGAGGAGCGGCGCCTTGTTCTGCAGCCCTGGAGCCGAGAATCCTGCCGTGCTCGGCCGGGAAAGAAGCGCTGCCAGCTGGTGTCAGGCCCGGGACGCGCCGTCTGTCCTGCGCCGCTGCGCTCCCGCAGCGGGCGGCTCTCTCGCCTTTCACCGGAGCCAACAGCCGTGGTTGTCCCCCGCAGCGTCGGCGGAGTGAAGGGTCGTGAGGATACTGAGCGAGACCAAGGGAAAAAAAAGGTACACGCGTTCAGGAAGTAGACTGGTAACCCCAAAGCTCACAGCTAACAGATTTCCTGAGATAATCCCATGAATGCTAATTACTGAATATGGCTGCATAGGTGGCAATTAAGGGCAGAACTTGGGAGCTAAACGATACCCTTCCACTCACATAGTGTTACTCTTAAATTGTCAAGACTTTGGCCTTTAAATACTGAATATTGAATAAGAGTAACATCTGGTAGCTCTTTTGTGTAAGTGTTAGCATAGTTGATATGCCAGAAACAATGTTTTATTGTCTTGTTAACAAGATTATATAAAAATTGGCCATCCTTCTGAATAACGCGGGAAGAATGCAAGGAAAGTTCTGCATGTGGGAGTGAGTATCTTTAGCGAATTCTGTGGGAAAACAAGTGGGAAAACAGCATGTAATAAAGCCAATCAATTCCTGTTTTTTTTTTTTAAAAGGTATAATGGACATGCTTAAGGACACACTTTTTGGTTTCTCACTGCTTTTGTAGGGTATGGAGGAGGGTCAGGAACTGCCGTATGTGCTAATTGACTGTGTAGGAGGGGAGCATGGAGTATATGAAGACCATGTGGAATTTCTGGAGAAACATTTTTGTCTCATCACCATGAAAGAATATATTGAAAACAAATTTCTCTGCGAAAAGATAAGAGCTATTTATATGTGGTATCACAAACCACTTATTAATGAAGAGCTGCTCCAAAGCTTGCCTAACCTGAAGATAGTTGCAAGCTCTGGAGTGGGAATAGATCATTTGGACCTGAACCTCCTTTCTAGCTATGGTGTGAAAGTGTCCAACACTCCATTTGTTGTTTCCACTGACACTGCAGACTTGGGGATGGCATTGATGCTGGCATCTTCCAGGAGACTTGTGGAAGGTAATAACTGAAATGGGTTTAGTCTTTTTATAGAAAACATGACTTCTCAATGCAGTGTGCACTGATGCAAAAGTAAACTTAAAAGTAGAAATACAGGAAAATACAGGAATTAGGAAAAAATTAAGACAAATCTATCATGTTGACAATAACTTGCACGCAGTGCATACAATTTCCAAACAGGTGTATCAGGAAGGTAGATGTGTTCCTTCTTCTGACAGCCCTAAATTCAGACCTCTTCTCCATCAGCCCATAGCCACGTAGTTCTTATACTTGTTCACTTGCTTTTCAAGTTTTGATAAAAGGGGATTAAAAGAAGATATTTTCAAGGAGGTTTGAAACCTGTCTTTGCCAAGCTAACATGTATCCAAGTCATTACAAACAAGCTGTCCAGAAATGTCTGCCATGCTCTGTGTTTGTTTTCCCTGCTAACTTTGGGTATCTGCAAGTTAGCTGGGAATAATTTTTTGGCCTTACTGAAAGTCTTGATGATACTACAATTGATTAATCAGTTGCACCATGCAGTATTTACAACATAGGTGACATCCATGGCACTGCCAGTTTCAAAAGCCGTGCTGATAAACCAGCATGAGTAAGAAGCTGTGTTGTCAAGGTGCATTTCAGTGGCACAATGATCTGTACTGCAGGCAGAGATGGGTGATGGGCAGGTGCAGGGTGTACATTGAAGGGACATTGCTGCTTTGGCCTTATCTTCCTTGTCTGCCAAAGAAGGGCTGGATATGTTTGTATCCTAAGCAAGAAATCAATGTTAGATGTCATGTTGACAGTACAGCATTATTCACTTCTTGTCCGGAAACAAAATAACATTATGTTACTGCTCCTGTGCTTCTCTCTTGTCTTATGATAAAAAGTGGGAAAAAAGTGACTAGATGGCAGGACTTCCTTTACATCACGTATTTCCTTCTTTTCCCTCTTCCAAGGCTATCAAATTGCAGTCTCCCCAGACACAAAGTATTTCCCTGCTGACTGGCTGGGGACTGAGGTTTCTGGGGCAACCCTGGGGATCGTGGGAATGGGCACCATTGGCTATAAAGTGGCTGAGAGAGCTAAAGCCTTTGAAATGAAGATTTTGTACCACAACAGAAATCAGAGGTAAAGCTGGTTGCAGCTCCGTGGAAAGTCTGTTTTGACGCTACTTTAAAATGTTATTTATACCATTCACTGTCAAACTGGTCTCCTATTCTCTCCATGTCAGGATAGAGCAATGTTCTCTCTGCACCACTGTTATTAAATATTGTGCCAGGAAGCAGTGAGGGCCACAGTTTGTGGCTGGGTTCACCCAAAAGTCTAAATCATGAGGCAAGCTCATGGTAATAAGGCAGAACGGAGGCCAGACTGGGGCTGAGGGGAGTTGGAGACCAGCCCTGCTGTGGCTGGCATCAATGGGGCAAGGGCTGACTGCCCAGAGGGAAGCTGCCATGGGGCCCTGGGAAGGGGGAAGCCCTGGGGGACTGGACAGGGTCAGCCAGGGCTGGTAGTGCCCTCAGCACCATGACAATAAGTTGCTGCCTTATTATTGGCTCTTTATTTTAAGTGGCAAAGTACCTACATTTGCTTCAATATGGTAATTAATTTCCTGATTTATACAGAAACAAAGTCAGGAAGGAATGGGAGAGATACATCTCCCTGTGAGTTGGGGCTCCCCAGGCCTTCCTGACACGTTGGTGACATTGCAATAGACTGAGAAAAGAAGGAGTAGTGCGGGAGGACATAACTTCTACGACTTCGGTGAGGCAGGGATGCAGGCAGAGACATGTTGCCCTTTCAGAGCCAGCTGACAATGAAGAGCTGGACCTGCCAGCCCATTTGCTGTCTTCTAGATGAGGTGTATGTGCCCTTCACATATGCCGTGGCTGCCATCAGGCTCATCCCATCTTTTGTGGGAATCTGATGGGAGCCCGGCAGTAAGTTGCCAAGCCTTGTCCTGATATGGATTGAATGCACAGGCAGGTCCTGCAGCATGTGGTTTCAATGAACCAGCACTGATACACAGAGCAAGCAGACTTCTGCTGACACAAGTTTCTGAAGATTTAACCCCTGCCCGGCAAGTTTCCTCAGTAATTTTCAGGTGAGTTACTTTTCACAGGGAAGAGAATTCATGTCAACCACCAGTCTTGCTTTTGGGTTGGAGAAGACTCCCCATTACAACTAGAAGCCGTGACACAAATGCATTTATTTTATTATTTAATCAGTGCATTTGCATGGTACTGATTTCTTACTTTTCATCCCAACAGGTATAGTACTCCAAATTTGTGTATAGTGCTCTTGGTATTGTAGGAAACAGCTTAACTGAGTTTCAGTCAAGATAGCTGGCTAATTGCTTTGCACTATGGGGTGAAGAAAACAATTAAGAAAACCTTCCTATAATGGTAACTTGAACTTTTTCTTGTTGCTTACTACTGGAGTTTAATTTTGGGTTTTTTCCCTCAGAAATAAGGAAGAAGAAAGTGCCGTTGGAGCTATTTACTGTAAGAAGATAGATGATTTGCTCCAGCAGTCAGATTTTGTGTTGCTGTCTGTGAACCTGACTCCACAGACACAGAAACTGATGGGAAAGAGGGAGCTGGAGCTGATGAAACCCACAGCTACTCTCATTAATATCAGCAGAGGTAGGATGTGGAATAAAGAAAACTGCATTATGGTTTGCTGACATAAAAAGTCCTGAGAAAACTTAACCCTAATATAGAGTCTGTCACTCTAAAATTCCAGTAAATTCTCTGATTATTAGATTATTTAGGTGTCCATGGTCGTATCTCAGCAAAACATTTAAGCATTTCTGAAATTATGAGCAAGTCTCTAAAATGTTAGTGAGCTTGGACTTTTAGGAGCCCATGTATATTTGTATTATCTCCTACTTCAGCTTTTTATTTATCTAGTGCAGTGTTGTTGCTAACATACATCAGGGTGACGCCGCCCCCTCTGAAGTCTGGCATTGTGCTGTGCACTTATGGTGCTGTGTACTGCCTTTTAAAATTCCTGACTGTCCAACTCCGGTGCACGTACACAAGCTTCCTCCTCCCATGTCACCACACGCTCCCTGCTGCCGCTTCTGCTTTGTGAATGTCCTAGCCCTTCTGTTCACCTGACCAGCACATCTGAAAGGACGATGAGAAAAAAGTCCGCAAAAGAGTATCCTTCTTACTGTAACCCAGGTCTGGTTGTGGATCAGGATGCTTTGGTGGAGGCCCTTCAAAACAAAGTTATTAAGGCAGCTGCTCTGGATGTGACATATCCTGAACCTTTGCCAAGGTAGGACATATATTTGAGTTAAATATAAATGAGTGTATGTTTTGGTTCAAATGAAGTGCAAGTTTATGAGCGTGTGAGAAGTTACATAATTTTATTAGTAGTACATGATGTATGTGCACTAGTCCTACTGAAACAATGTCCCATATCCTTCTGTCCTAGCCAAACAAAATTCACACTGATTCATTTGGAGGATTTGTTCCATAAAAAAATTGCAAGCTAGGCAGCAGTTTGAACTCCTCTGAGTATGCTTGGGACATGCAATTAGTTTTTATTTTTAATTAGTGTTTTAATTATTTCCCTGGTTCCCTTCAGGTGACAAAATAACTGATGAATGTCTGTGACTGATAGGTCAGTATTTCTTTTCCTTTCCCAGGGATCACCCTTTGTTAAAGCTGAAAAATGTTATAATAACTCCTCACATTGGAAGTGCCACCAAAAAGACACGCCGCCTTATGATGGAAAACATGATAGAAAGCATACAAATGGGTCTTAAAGGTCTTCCTATCCCTAATGAAGTACTACTGTAAAGTGGCCTGCATTTAATATTAGTGCCATTAGTGTTTATTCTGGTGTGAGGAAGCAGTAATTTGACCATTCTTTATGTAATTATTCCATGTGTTATACAGGTAAAATGTATAATGCATGAGTTTGATCTACTGAAATAACCAATGGTGATTCTGCAGCATTTTGTCATGAACTTCAATTAAAAACTGAAGAGTCTAGAGGCTTGCAGTGGTATAACTTATTTTGCTCGCATTTTCTTAGAATTGTTCATCCATGTCCTCCAATACATTTAAATCATATTCCAGTGCCACCGACAAACGACATGGCTCAGCATACTGCAGTCAGTGTGTCAGCCCAGCTGTTCCTGACACTCCAGCAGCAGTGCTTCTCTTTGGGGAATAGTTTGCAAGGCCTTTGCTGGGGTAGCCCTTTAATGGAAACACTGCAAGCAGGTTTATTGTCACTTCCCAGATAGAATCATAGAATCATTTAGGTTGGAAAAGACCTCTAGAATCATCAAGTCCAACATTTGTCCAACATCTCTCTGGCCCCTAGACCATGTCTCGAAGCACCACATCTACCCTTTTTTTGAACACCTCCAGGGATGGTGACTCCACCACTTCCCTGGGCAGCCTGTTCCAATGACTAACCCCTCTTTCAGTGACGAACTTCTTCCTAATATCCAATCTAAACCTCCCCTGGCGCAACTTGAGGCCATTACCTCTTGTCCTCCTGGCATTAGTTACTTGGGAGAAGAGACCAACACCAGCCTCACTTTTAAACCAACACTAACCTCCTTTTAGGTAGTTGTAGAGAGCAATGAGGTCTCCTCTCAGCCTCCTCTTCTCTAGACTAAACAAGCCCAGTTCCCTCAGCCGCTTCTCGTAGGGCATGCTTTCCAGCCCTTTCACCAGCTTCATTGCCCTTCTCTGCACCCACTCCAGAACCTCAATGTTCTTCTTGTACTGTGGCACCCAAAACCGGACACAGCGCTCAAGGTGCGGTCTCATGAGCACTGAGTACAGGGGCACAATCACCTCCCTACTCCTGCTGGTCACACCATTTCTGATACAGGCCAGGATGCTGTTGGCCTTCATGGCCAGCTGGGCACACTGCTGGCTCATGTTCAGCCAGCTGTCCACCAGCATGCCCAGGTCCTTTTCCACCAGGCAGCTTTCCAGCCACACTTCCTCAAGCCTGTAGCATTGCCGGTGGTTGTTGTGGCTGAAGTGCAGGGCTCAGCACTTGCCCTTTTTGAATCTCACACCATTGGCCTCAGCCCATTGATCCAGCCTGCCCAGATCGCTTTGCAGAGTCTTCCTACCCTCAAGCAGATCACTCCTGCTTAATTTCATGTCATCTGCAAATTTACTGAGGGAGCACTCAATTCCCTCATCCAGGTCATCGATAAAGGTTGGCCTCAGAACTGAGCCCTGGGGGAGCCTGCTTGTGACTGGTCGCCAACTGGATTTAACTCTGTTCACCGCAACCCTCTGGGCTCTGCCATCCAGCCAGTTTTTAACCTAGCAAAGAGTCCACCTGCCTACACTGTGAGCCGCCAGCTTGTTCGATAGGATGCTGTGGGAGACGGTGTCAAATACCTTACTGAAGTCCAGGTACACATCAACCACCTTGCCCTCATCCACTAGGTGGGTCACCTGGTCGTAGAATGACATCAGGTTGGTCAAACAGGGCCTGATTCCCCAGTTGTCCTGCACTTGCCATATAAGCACATCCAAGATGAACCTCTCCATAATCTTCCCTGGTACTCATGTCAAGCTGACAGGTCTGTAGTTCCCCAGATCCCCCTTCCTACCCTTCTTGTAGATGGGC
>VZZY01000777.1:78172-100150 GCA_013400335.1 Eurystomus gularis
CCCGCGTCGCCCTGAGAGCGGCCCCCCCGCCGGCCGCGGGTCGCTGACAGCGGCGCGTCGGCGTCGTGCCACGTTACACGGTCTTAGAGAAGCGTTCGGGCTGTGCTTGCGCCGGCCGCGCCGGGCAGCTCCAGCCGTGGGCATGGCAGCACCTGCGGACGTGCGGGTCTTGTCTTGTCCCGCCCCGCCGGGCGGGGGCCTTCTCTGCTCACGGGACCCGTTCTGGCTTGGAGCGGCTGAAAGATAAAGCTGATTTCCTTTCCTTTTTCCAAAAGAAAGAAGTTTTGGTATGACAGCCCTACTCTGGGATCTAAGATGGTAAGTGCAAGCTTTTAAGGTGCCGTGTTTATCTGTGCCGGGAGGAACAAGTTTGTTCTTCTGTCATTGTGTCTGCTAGTGGAGAAATAGCAGAATTTTCTGAGTGAACTCTGGGACTCCAGTTTCCCTATGGCATGCCAGGATTGCTGTCGAGAGAAGCTCCCCATGGCCGTTTCCTCTTCTCTGCTGAGAGAGCACCAATGCTCTTTTCTGCACTCTTGAGCCCATAGCGGAGAACTGATCCAGATTGAAACTTCTGTATACCAGCTTAGTTTTACCTTTACAAAAAATAGTTTCTATGTTTATTTTTCAAACAAGCAATGCTTTTCAGTTAATGCATGCTGTATTTTAGAAAACGGATTTATTGAGCTGTATAACTTGCTACAAAATAACAAAGAAACTAAGAAACCTTGACTGTAGTACATGAAGGTCAAAGATTTTGTGAACAGAAATATTCTTTATTGAAACACCCAATACATAAGACTGTATAAAGCCATCACAACTGTAATAAAATGGCATTCCAAGAGCATACTTAGTGGAGTGTGCCATACTGTATATAATTGCCTAATACAAGTTTGTAACTACTCATGCATGTGTTGTTGGTTTTTGGTTTCTTTTTTGGTTTTTTTTTTTTTAAGATGTATAAACCAACCGAGTTTGCAACTGTAATGAAAAATGACAAGACAAAAACTAGGAAAGAAGATAACATACGCTGCAGAGTCTTGAACAGTCTTATTCATAAAGCTGTGGCAGATATGATAGCTACCTGTGAAGTTAATCAAGAACTTTATGATCTCAAGCTGGAAATCTGCAAGGCAAGTGCCAGAACTACAGCTTGTGTTGACCTGGTGTGACTGCACCTTGAGGTTGGCAATGGCATGCCAAAGTAGCTCCCCCGCACCGGGTGTTGTGATGTCTGCAGGAGGGGTCTTAATGCATTGCTTCTAATGTGGCAGAACACAGCAAAATGAGGCTCTGGATTCACCTTGCACACTAGGTGAATTTTGCCACTGTTGTCGCTGGCCTAGTAGACATTTGTCACTATGCAGTGCAGGCCAACTAAATGGTGATTCTCCTAGTATGACATTTTTTTTCCTGTTACTCAGACATGTGCCTTGCCCTTTCAGAAGGAGGAGCCTGGTTTTACTAACATAAGTGTATCTTTCCAGAGTCTTTTCTTTGTGCAGCTGTGTAAGAGTTGATACTATCTTGGGTCTCTCACCAGCATCGTTATATAGACAGAATACCTAAGTGGGGCATGAGCTTTTTCAAAAAAAAGGCAAGCCTAAGAAAATGGCATTGGCAAGCAAGGTTCCAGAAATTTGTATGCAATTTGTACCTAGTTGTAGATAGTGTTGTCATAATTCATGGGTTTGAAATGGATGTTAAAGCTCTGATTTGGAAACTATAAGTCGGTCTCCACATTGTTGTTTGTTGTCTATATTTTTTTTCTTCTACATTTGCTGTTTTGTTAGGATTAAATGATACTGATGTTTGCCTTAAAAGCCTAATGGACGTAGTTTTGTTAGAAGCATGGAAAAAAAATGCACCACATAGCTGCATCTGTGACAAGGTGTTTGTCATTTATGATTGAAAGAGATGCTTTTGCCAGCTGAATTCATTCTGTCTTCAGGCGAGTGATTAAAATTACATGGGCAAGATGAATCTTTTGGCTCTGTATGTGCGCTATCCTTCATGTAGTATTTCTCTCTAGGGCTTTGAGGATTGCTTGTCTAACTCAGATAGCACATCGGCACATAAAAATACTGGCTGGTATAGGCACCACAGCACTTTAGGAGGCATTGCTGTAAATGAAACAGCTTATAACATGAGAGCGGGAAAGAAACAGCCTTCTTTCCACTATAGTACAGATTTTATTATAGCTGCATAGTGCTGAGTGTTCGTGCTGCACTGGGATGTGGCTGAGACTCAGTCCTGATTTGAGCTGATTCTGGTCTGATATCTTTACTTCTGTTATCAAAAGAAATCTTCTAGTAGCTTTTCTGCAATCCATCAGAATTTTAGTTCTTTAGTATCAAAAGTTAAAATTACATAATGGTAATACAGATAAGAATCATGCTTCAGGCCTGATACATCATTTATCCACTTGATAGCATTACTCATGTGATGATGTAGAAGTGGCTTGTGTTAGGTATCTAAATTTGTTTATGTGTTTACATTAGACTCAGTATGGGAGATGGGTCGGGTTAATCCTGCAGTAGAAACAGCCAGTTAATGATCACAGCGGGTTATTTTACTGAGTGGTGGGTTTCCTGAGGGAGGAATTATTTGGAAAAAAATCAGTATCTACTTTGGTTTTTGGGGACAGTCCATTCTGCCCTAGGAAAGCGTAGCACTGTCAACAGCAGACTTGTGATGCAGTTTTCACTACTGGGAATACTCTGATGGAGTTGTCTTTTCCTGCTGATGTATGTATAGACACCTATTTGTTTAAAGAGTTGGTTTCTGGACTAGATGACCTCTGAACTGTGCCTTCAAATGGTTAGTTTATGCTTTCTCCTCCTTCTTCCTTGACGCTTTCCTTTACTTGAGCCAGACAGATTTGTAGAAGTTTGCTGAGTCTACTCTCATATTGAGAACCTGTAAGATACTGCTAGATGCCATGAATGACAGGTACAGAAATATTTCAGAATCCAATTTGTGTTTCAGAAGTTTATTCTTCAGGAAGATTGTCAGTATCTGTGTGTGCTTCACCCCCTGGACATCATGTATGTTCAATTGCATGCATGACAGCTATGAATATTATCTGTTAGTGAGCTAGACGTTCAGGCACTGGAGGTTCCCAGCAAGCTTTACAAGTGGAGGGACTCTTAAATTACAGTGGCATGGAGGGTGTCGTCTCTTCTGTCAATATCAAAACCAAACTCTGGGTGACAACAAACTAGGCGGTGTCACAGGTTCTTCTTCTTCTTTAGTGGAAACCTTCAACTGTATTCCAAAACAGCATGCCATAAATGGTCATTCTGGACTACTTGTGATGGTAGCACTGGCTCATTGACTAAATGTAGCACTGTCAGTAACATACAGATGTTGACGGACTGCTCCTCTGTTTAATTTCACTTGAAGGGGAGATTAGGCAGTGACTTGCTGAAATAAGTCCTTTCCAGCTCTGAATGTAAACCTTATTTGGTTTTAAACTGTACCGCCATAAAGGCACCAAGTAATTATGGTTCTTAAGAGCAGATATGGAAGAAGAGATTCTTCTAAGAATTTGCAAATCCACTTTGGGTCACTGTATGGTTATTAATGAATTAGAGACTTTGTTGTATATGAAGTGCATATATATACATATATATATATATGCAATTTTAAAGAAATATATGTGGTTTTGCAGGTGTCCCTAGCGTCAAACTTCTCAGCGTGTCGTGTGTACTGGAATCCTGCTGCTACTGTGGAGAAAGAAAGTTATATTGAAAGCATACTACAGAAGAGTGCCCCACGTATACGGTACTGCTATGGGATAATCAGTCTACTTCATAAATTTATAGCCATGTACTAGTACCATTTCTTAAATATTTCTAACAGTCTATCTGGCCTGTTAGGATCCCTTAGATTTTTAGATGTTTGGAGTCAGTGCATCTACAGTGATCAGCCTCACAAGGAAGGATGGCTGTGTCAGACCAGCTGTGCATTCTCCTGCTGGAGCACAGCTAGCTTACTTGGCTTCTGTGCTTTCCTAGGATTGGACTAGACTGAGCAGTCTGGATGCTGGATGAAGTTTCACTTCACTGTTGCATGGCAGTAGGCCAGAATATGATGCTGCGCAAGAGGACTGGCAATTACAAGTATCCCCTTACAGATTCATTTGGCAATTCTGATCTCTAGGGACAATTTGGACCTCCAGAAGTGTCCAAAGGTGATATTACAGAAATTCTTCACCATACTGATACCAGAAAATAAATGTCAGGATGCTACTGTGTGTTGTGATGCTTTTACCCATTTTTGGCAGAGGATCTGGTGAGTTTTCAGGATATCATCAAGATTTTTGTCTCTCCCTCTTTCCTTTGCTTACCCAACCAGTCCATTGGAGGATCAGGACTTCACCCCATGGGGAAGGTGGCAATAAAGCATACTTGTAGAGCCATTTCCTTTCCATTCCTAGGCTATGTAATTCCTGCTCCTTCTACTCTCAACAGCTTCCAGTCTTTGAGAAGGAATGTTGCTGGCTGAGGAGGAGAGGAGCCCTGTCTGTTGTTCTGCAGCTAGCATTTAGGACTAGTTGTCTTGCTCTTCTGTGATGTTTCTATCCCCCACTGCTCTCACCCCTGCAGTGGGGATAAGGAAGCCAAATGAAGTGGGGAAAGACCTGTGCCAGCCTGTGCATACAGGAGGCAAATCTTAGATCGTCTATACTCAGTGGGATCTGCAGCTAGTAGTTTTTGTATGTTATGCAATTCAGAGTTGGGATTCTGTGGTAATGCACTAACCTGCCCATCAGACTGTTAGTTTTGCAAACCGTATCCTTAAATTTGCAGTACTGCTGTAAACATATTTTATCTGTCCTGGAGGTGCTGTACTGTTACTGGTTAATGCTGTATTTTTCACCAGGTATCTTTTGACAAGTCAGCAGATTGTAGGAAATGTACCCCCAATAGTATTTGTAAAAGACAAAGAAGCTGCAGCTGTAAAAGAGGTAATTGTAATCTTTGATTCATTGTACAGATACAGTGATATGCAAACATTGTGACTTAGCATACCATAATACTGAGGAATACGGAGAGAGCTGATCATTCATTGGCTGTAGCAATCTCCCTTAAAAAACAGTCTCTGTCTGTACCTCTTCATGTTCCAAAGCATATTAACAAAGAATCTTGACTAAGACTGATGCTTACATACAATGTAAAAGAATCCTTGTAGCTATTGTCTCATGAACTTTTTTTGATGCTACTATTAAAATTTCTGAAGTGAAGTTTCGGAGAAGCTTGTAGGCCAGATCATTAGACCAATAAAAAAATCCTAAAAAATGAAATTACAGTTTTAAGGAAAAATACAGGATAGGCAGTTGTCTGTTGCCTAGTATACATGATTACAGAAATGAGGTCCGAGGACCTGTCTTCCACGTTTAAAATATTACGTGTTTTTAAAATTCCATTGAATTTATTCAGTGATTTTTTAAATTATTTTTTTTTCCCCAAAACTTTTTTCCATCTATGAATTGTTAAAATGTTTTTAGGCAAATGCAGATCTTTGCATAGAGGATGTAAGCTCACTCATACTAGTTTTCTTTTTTTTACTTTTAAAATTACATTTGCTATTTCACATTTTCTGTCAAGGTGTTGATAGTTTTAACTAGTTGAAATATTGCTAGGATAATAATGTTTTCTAGGAATTTGTTGTCATTAGGACTGTGAAGTAAGATCTCTTAAACAGTGAGGTTTCCAGAAGAGAAAGGTGACACCAATGACTGAAATTTCATTAAAAGCGTCTCAAGCTGTTGATGGAAATTACTGTTGGTGACTTACAGGCTCATGCAGAGTGTAATAGCAGAGCTGTAACTCTGCTTCTGAAGCAGAACTTCAGACTCTGGAAATGCAGTGAACTGCTTGAACATTCTGTGGTCAGAAAAATTCTGAGTTGGATGCCAATGTACTGGTCCACAGTGCAAATGTTTTTCACCTGCATTAGCATCAACAAAAGACACAAGAATAGAAATGAAATAAACACTTCTGAAGGCTGTTTATATCTGTTATTGTGCTCCCCCTAATCAACAGAAGAAATTCTACACAAGTAACTAGTGATTATAGTGGCACTCTTTCATTACTATTACTCTATCAAACATACTTAGATGGAGCTGCATATACCTACTCCTGCAGGTCCTTCTTTCAGGTCTGTTATTGTGGAACCTGTTCCCTTAATCGCTGTTTCTCAAACTTTATTAAATGACCACTTACTCTTTTTGCAGAAGAAAACCTCTGGACTACTTTACCTTCAAGTTCATTGCATAGGCACCAAGGAAGTTAAACACACAAGACAGGGGAAAACCCTCCTTGTATAGCTTCTGTCAGTGGATGGCACTGGGAAGCACTTTAACGGATCATCTTTTCACACTTTGCAAATCATCAGATTTATGTAATCCACAGATTTGAATAACAGGACTTGAAATAATGTAGCTAAACTTAATTTTTAAGTATTGGAAAACAGGAAACAATCATAAAAAATTAAAATTAGGTAAAATTTTCACAATTAGGTATGGTCTATAAGCACTGTATATACTAGGTTTGTAGCATTTACTGGTTGGGTGCCATGTTAAAAGGGAGTTGGGAACTCAATATTTACATGTAATAGAAATACAGAGTTGCAGAAAGGGGGAGGAAGTGCAAAAATTCTCAATGTAAGGATGTAATCGAAAAGGATTTGCAAGACTGAAGTAAGACCAAATAAAACAAAAATTAGATATGTCACACTATTTCTAGCCAACTGTTCAGAATGTACCTAAGGCAGAAAACTTTGTAGGAATCCCTGGATTGGGTTGGAAGGGACTTTTAAAGGTCATCTAGTTCAACCCCCACTGCAGTGAGCAGGGACAGCTTAAACTAGATCAGGTTATGCAGAGCCTTAACCAACCTGACCTTGAACACTTCCAGGGATGGGGCGTCTACCACCTCTCTGGGCAGCCTGTTCAGTGTCTCACCACCCTCATTGTAAAAAAAATTCCTTTCTTCATTTCTTCCTCGTCTGGATCTACCCTCTTTTAGTTTAAAGCCATTGCACCTTGTCCTGTCACAACAGGCCCTGCTAAAAAGATTTTTCTTTCTTATAGGCCCCCTTTAAGTATTGGAAGGCTGCAATAAGGTCTCCCTGGGGCCTTCTCTTCTCCAGTCTGAACAGCCCCAACTCTCTCAGCCTGTTCTCATAGGAGGGTTGTTCCAGCCCTCTGATTATTTTTGTGGCCCTCCTCTGGACCTGCTCCAAGAGGGTCATGTCTTTCTTATGGTGAGGACTCTAGAACTGGGTGCAGCACCCCAGGTGGAGCAGAAGGGCAGAACTGCCTCCCTCAACCTGCTGGCCACACTTCTTTTGATGCAGCCTCAGATATGGTAGGCCTTCTGGGCCACAAATGTGCATTCCTGTCTCATGTCCATCTTTTCATCTACCAGGTATGCTCTTTTACACAAACTCCCAGGCAAGAAGTATAAGCAGTTCCATGTAAATGGAGGAAATGGCTATTTTGAAATGGTTTTGCTAAATATTCCAAACATAGAAAATCACATATTTGCTGTTAGATACTTGTCTGCTTCTTGTGTAGGAGTGAACAAAGTAAATGTAATACAGAACCTTAATATGTATTGTCTTAATGTGTTTACAGATTGAGAAATTATTGTCAGTTGCTGATTTTGGACCTCCAGAAGAAGAAGAAACATCTCAAAATGATTCTAGGTGGGTTTTTTTAATCAGAATTGTACAAGTGTCCATTTTCGTCTCTGCTGGCCGACTTAAGTTGGGTATTATTTGACATAACAGAAAGTATATTAATTAGATATGTACATTGTTGTTATCTCAGAGTTCAGCAAATGATGTTATGAGGGAGTAGAAAGTAGGAGAGAGACTTTTACTGGAAAGGCATCTCAGCTTTTAAAGAGATCACTTGGGCCCTTTTTTATTAGCAGAAGAGGCTACAGAATAGCCTAGGACAAAACTAATATGTAATCATTCCAGAATTTAAATTTAGAGACTGGCATCTTATTTTGTGACTTAAGCTTTCTTTACCAAAGTTACACCTATTTATTAAAATTAAGGGAAAATATTTATTATATATGCTCTGATTTACTTTTATATTTTAGTGTAGACACATTTTCATAGGCTATTTTGTTACTGGCTCTTGTGCAGAAGTACCTTGTTGCAGATCACAGGTTTGCAAATATGGAAAGACTATTTTTATATATAAGTGGACCTCTGTTAAGCTGTGAAGAATGACTAAATTGTCACTTGTAACAGCATAGTTTCTATGCTTTCAGAGGCAACTAACCCATAAAGTGAAACAAAACTGGAATGTATTGGAACACAGTCTTGGAAAACAGCTGGGTTTGATGTCTATGCTCTGAGTGATATAGTCATCAGACTTGTTACTTGCAGGCTCAATACTTGTTCTGGTGTTAGTATCTTTACTTTTATGAGGGAAATACTTTTAGAATTTCTAAGAATTCAAGACTCAGTGTGGTTCTGATAATTACATTTTTGAAAATGCTTTGCAGTGATAATCGTTTCTTGCTGGTAATTTTATCATGAGGCTAAAAGTTCTATGTTTCCCAGTGCTCCTCCATTTAGCTGCTTTTTTCTGGTATAAGTTTGGTTTGTTATACATGAGTTACAAGTTTACTAAGAAATCACCCTAAATTAACAAAAAGTAAGATAATCTAGCATTCTTCTGTGAGGGATTTTTGGCTATTGAGGTATAGGGCTGAACAATGTATTGTTTGGACTGGATGCTCTCAAAGCCAACAGCCTTGCACTTTGTGCTGCAGTCTGTTGGTGGCAATACCTTTTGTGCCCTAATGTCTCACAGAATAGTTCACCAGGTGCAAATCAGAAATAGCTTCTTGGAGGAATTCATTGTTGTGCCAGACTTGCCCACAGGGCATCTAACATCTTCCTCTGTTTGTCTTGTGGAAATACTTAAATCCAGCTTAAGGTGCTATATGCTGTCACTCATATGTCTGTCTGACGTGTTTGGGGCACAGGCTGCTGTTTCTCACTTCTTGGAAGAGCTGGGAGATGTCTAACCTCCTTGGGGCTCCCAGGTCCAGTGCTCACTCTTACCTATGCACACCATTTCCCAGAAGCAAGCAGTTTCATAGAATCACTGAATAGTTTGGGTTGGAATGGACCTTAAAGATAATCTAATTCCCCCTCCCCCCTGCCATGGGCAGGGGCACCTTCCACTGAACCAGGTTGCTCAAATGCCCATTCAACCTGACCTTGAGCACCTCAGGGATGGGGCATCCACAGCCTCTCTGGGCAACCTGTTCCAGTGTCCTACCACCCTCACAGTGAAGAGCTTCTTCCTTAAATCTAATATAAGTCTACCCTCTTTCAGTTCAAAGCCATTACCCAATGTCCTGTCACAACAGGCGCTGCTAAAAAGATTCTCCCCCTCTTTCTCATAGGCCCCTTTTAAAGTATTGGAAGGCTGCACTAAGGTCTCCCTGGAGCCTTCTCCAGGCTGAACAACCCCAACTCTTTCTTGTGTTGGGGACTGCAGAGCTGGATGCAGTACTCCAGGTGAGGTCTTAAAGAGTGGAGGGGGACAGTCACCTCCCTTGACCTGCCAGCCATGCTTCTTTTGATGCAGCCTCAGATATGGTTGGCTACCTGGGCTGCAAGCGCGTTTGTCTGGAATGTAGTTGCTTTATTGGCTGCGTCCTATTAAATCTGTTGACATACTGACAGGCTTATACCCAGCCTGTCCTTGGACACAGGTGTCTCTTCCTTTTTAACATAGGGACACAGTGCTGAACACAATGCATTCATGAAGTCAACCTGAAAACATGAGTTTATTTCTGTGTTACTCAAGTTGTCACAATTAGCATTTCCCCTTAAAATATATATGGGGGAAAAAACCCACAACATCTGTTTTTCTTTCCACAGTGAACTGTTCTCTTCAGCAATTCAGTCTTCAGATTCACCCATGCGCTCTAATCTTTTTGGTATTGATCATGAACTGCTGAATAAGCAGATAATGGACTACAAAAGACTGAAAGTATCAAGAGATATAGAAAGCATTGCCTGGACGGAAGAGCAGGAGCAGCAGCTTTCTAAGCTTCAAAAGAAAATGAAAAAGAAAAAAAAAAGGAATCCTCCTGATGATGACATTACACCACAGAAATACTTACTGGACAGATATGATGTTGATTACTGGGATGATAACAGTGAATCAGTCTCAGACTACGAGCTGGAGGATGAATTACAGGAAGAGGTAAATGAACTGGAGGCAGATGATGGCAAAGCTCCACAGCAGCCTACTGATAAACTGAAATGAGGTGAAAAGACTGCTGTAGATACAGAAATAATTGTTTTGTACAGTCTCTTTACCACTTCCTCTTTTAAACTAACAGGTTGCCACATGTGGGGAGGGTTGCTAGCACAAGATATGTAATAAAACAAAAAATGCTATTTGTGACCTTCTGTTAAGCAGCTTTCAAGTTGCTGCAGTTGTAGGACTTTGAGCTGAGAGCAGTTTTCTAATAACAAAATATACATAATGCAGCACCGAGTTAAACTTTGCAATTCTGTTATTTCCAATAAAATTATCATTTCTGTGTTGAAATAAAATGTCTTCTTTGGGGGGGGGGTTGCAGGGAGGGGAGTGTGATCTGTATAAAAATAATCACAAAGTGATGGTGTCTGTTATACTAAGGTCAGGAAAGAAGAGGGAACCAAAATGATGACAGTGGTGTTCAGAGAGCATCCTTCAGTGCACAAAGACCAAGACAGGGTATTCTCTAGAGGACCTAGTCTAATGGGAGAACTCATTAAACAAGAAGGTGAAACTCATTGAAATTATGGCCAACGAAGTTACAACCCTGAAAAGAAAGCAAATTTATTTCTTTTAATATTTAGAAATTTACAGTTGTGCAAGGGGAACTGCAACCAGAAAAGAATGGAGAACTGCTCGTCTGTTGGGTAAAATAGGGCAAATAGGACTGTGACTGAAAAAATGTATTAAAAACTCAAAGGCAGAGAAAAACCAGCATGGAAGCATGCCCCAATAACTGAGATTTGGAACTGGATGGGGAATAATCTAAAAATCGAGAATAAATCTTTCTGGCTCAAAGCAAGAAAAAAGTAATAGCACGAGTGTATAACATCAGAAGGGCTGAAGCTTCAAAGTAAGTTATAACTAACAATGTAGTAAAAAGGAATTCTACCTGAAATAAGGAACATGTAATTCCATTAGTTAATGGAGAAGTAAAGGAAGATGACTAGATGATACCCAGGGGTCCTTTCCAACCCCCCACCGTTCTGTGATTCTGTAATGTAGGTGTGGTTGCACTACAGTATGCTGCTCTGTTTTTGTTTTTAAAGATTTAAAAGCAAGTATAAGATCTAGAGTAAAAAAAGTAGTCTAAAGGATTTTTAGGTTGAAGAGAGTTCAGGTCAGCAAAGAACACTGAAATTCACTGTAGATGATTTAATAATCCCTTTGAAGCATATTCTGAAGATTGATTGCCTGCAAGAACATAGAGAGCATATGGGCTATGAATGACTATAGGATATACACCTCTCATGTTTGAATCAATGTGATTAGTCAATGACAGTTTTTTAAAAAAACATGAGCTTTCACTGCTTCCTATGACTGTCAATCCAGACCTTCCCAAACACTCTGGGACCCTACCCTAATTCAGATCTAAGTTTCAGATGGAAAGGAAATAAATACCTCAGTTATCCCGCCAATCTGGTTATTTTCCTGAAGACCTGGTCCTATAAGTTGATCATTTTGAAGGAATTGAGGACACGTAGTTCCTCTGCTTCATTTTTAGCCAATCAGTTTGATTTCTCTGACTGCTGTAAGACCCTTGCCGTGAAACTGTTTATGCATTTTGTGAGAACTGATGGGTAATGCTGCTTTGTTGCAGACAGGCTGACAGCAAGATGTTTACTAACCCTCTCCAAAACATGTAACTCAAGAAGGGTAACTCCTTACTCATGTGAGTCAAAAAAGCCACTGACAAAAATGGCATAATGCCAGGGAAATTAGAAAAGCAAGGTGCACATTTCACTGGAATTTTATCTTCTGTCCAAATAATTACTTATTTGTCATGAAAGCTAGTCTACCCTTAAGACTTGCTTGCATACCTAAGCCAAGAAATGTGTTATAAAAGCTCAGCAAACAGAAAGAAATCAGTGTATTGCCTAATGCTTTGCCATTTTGGCCTATATCTAGCTCTGCAGGAGGATAAGTGAAGACAAAAAAGTTTAAAGATTTCAGCGCTCTGTAAAATGTGCCCTATCAAACCTGAAGAAAGTTTTCATTAACTAGGACTAATGACTTGCACGCATGTTTTTCTTGCAGTCACTGCTGATAGCAGATTGCTGCACTGCACACATTTGTGCTTTAAAATCTGCTATGGTGGAAGACAGTCATGCTCATAAACACTGAACCAACAAAGGGCACCATCACACTTGAAACTGTAAGAATAAAAATGCAGAAATGTTAGTTGTGGTAATCATCTCTGACTTTTTTGGTAGTGTGCTCTTTGGATAGTCCATCTTACCTGGTGGGCTTTGTTCAAACTTACTGGAAAACAAATTATAATACGGAACACTTACAGTTAATTTCAGTTAATCACTCTCTCTTGGGCTCCAAGGAATAGGTAAGGAAAGCAAGAGAGAGAAAACAAAGCTATGGGAGTGGGCATAGTAAAATGACAGTGCTACAGATATGTGTTGACATCTGTGGTGTCTTGTAAAGGAGACAAGTTCTGCAGCTAGAATCCATGGGCCTCATGGGTTTCAGCATGTTACGTGGGACAACCTGGCATTTTAAGTGATGATCATTTTATTCTGCAGGTTCAAGCAATATTTGTAGCCTTTCATTGAACTATGTGCAGTTTCAAGATTTATAAACTTTTTGTTACTGGTGATGTGTTAGTGGCTTTCCCAATAAAGCAATGCATACATGTCTATTCCTGGTTCCCACACTAAAGCCACAAGACAGCATTTACTTTCTTTAACATGATGGTTTCAAGGGTGCTAGATGCTTCCTTTGGTGCTAGACTGAGAGCTCTGTGAGTGTCTCCATGAATGTGTGTCTCAGGAGAAGGAAGATTTTTTACTTCCTCTTCTCTATTTTTACTTCCATTTACTTCTTCAGTTGAAAACTTTGGCTCAGGATTTTGCAGAAGTCAGAGTCCACAGCTGTGATTCACAAGACCTTACTAACTTTATTGACATTGCTAACTTGTAATTGAAAATCATCACCTGATTCTGAGGAGAGGCTTCAAACAAAACAGCGAGGAAGGAGGAGCTGCTACTGCTGGGGCTCTAGGCAGCTTAATACATCTTTGGCTGCAGTCAGTCCAAGATGAGTCTTCTAGGAACACAGGGTGGCTCCTGACAGAAGAAAACCCAGTACAACACAGCTTGGATTCTTCTCCTGCTGGCATGATGACAAGGTGCAGTGGCAACCACAAAATCACAGAACAGTTGAGATGGGAAGAGACCTCTAATCCAACCCTCTTGCTTAAAGCAAGATCAACTACAGCAGGTTGTCCAGGGCTGTGTCCACTTGGGCTTCAAATACCTTCAAAGAAAAAGACTCCAGAACCTCTCAGCAACTTGCTCCAGTGCTCAGCCATCCCCAGAGTAGACAAAATTTCCTGTGTTTCAGTTTCTGCCCTTTGCCTTTTTTGTCACTCACCTAGTGGATGAAGGGAAGCTGGCGGACGTAGTTTTTCTGGATTTTAGTAAGGTTCTTGATACTGTCCCTCAAAGCATACTTCTGGACAAGTTGTCCAGCTGTGGGATGAGCAGGTAGATGGTGCATTGAGTGAAGAACTGAATGGCAGGTCTTAAAGGGTTGTAGTGAATGGGACTACATCTGGCTAGTGACTGGTCACCAGCAGTGTTTCTCAGGGCTCAATCCAAGGGTGGTTGTGTTCAATATTTTTATCAACAGTTCGGATGCAGGGGTTGCATGCATCGTTAGCAAGTTTGCTGATGATACTATACTGGGAGGTGTTATTGACTCACTTGAGGGACAAATGGCCTTGCAGAGGGATCTGGGGCACTGGGCAATCATCAGTGTCATGAAACGGAACAAGAACAGATGCCAGATTCTGCACTTGGGTTACAGTAATACTGGACACAAGTCTAAACTGGGAGAGAAGTGGCTGGAGAGTAGCCCTGCAGAAAGGGATCTGGGGGTGCTGGTTGGCAGCAGTCAGAATTGTGCCCTAGCAGCCAAGAGGGCAAACTGCATCCTGGGATGCATCAAACAGCAAAAACATCTGGTCAGGAGAAGGGATTATCCCACTGTATTTATTGACCTCAGCTTGAGTGGCTGTGCAGTCTCACCTTGAGTACTGTGTGTAGTTTGGGGCCCACAGTTTCAAAAGGATGTTAAGATATTTGAATGCATCCCGAGGAGGGAACCAAAGGTGGTAAAAGGGCTAGTAGGAATGTCCTCTGAGGAGTGCAATGGGTTTGTCTACTTTGACGACAAGGAGGCTAAGTGGTGACCTCACTGCTCTCTACAGCTTCCTGAGAAGGGAAAGTGGAGAGGGCGATGCGAATCTCTTCTCCCTGGGATCCAGTGCCAGGACCTGTGGAAATGGCTCAAAGAGGCTCCTGCATGGCTCCTGCATGCCTCAGGAGAGGTTTGGACTTGACATGAGGAAACATTTCTTTACCAAGAGGGTGGTCAAAACCCTGGAACAGGCTTCCGTGGCAGGTAGTTGATGCTCCATGCTGGTCAGTGTTGAAGAGGCATCTGGACAACACTCTTAATAACATACTTTAACTCTTGGACAGCCCTGAAGTGGTCAGGCAGTTGGACTTGATGATCATGGTAGGTCCCTTCCAACTCCAATATTCTATTCTATTCTATTCTATTCTATTCTATTCTATTCTAATTCTATTCTATTCTATTCTATTTCTATTTCTATTCCTGTCCATTATATTCAAACTCTCTACCTTTTTTATAAGCCCTCTCTATAAATACTGACAGGCTGCAACAACATCTTCCAAAGCCTTCTCTTCTTCAGACTGAACAACCCCAACCCTTTCAGCCTGTCTGCATAGGAGATGTGTTCCAGCCCTCTGGTCATTTTTGTAGCCCTCCTCTGGACCTGCTCTAAAAGGTCCATGTCTTTCTTGGGCTGCAGGCTCCAGAGCTGAACACTGTATTCCAGGTGGTGTCTCATGAGAGCGGAGTAGAGGGGGAGAATCACCTCCCTTGACCTGCTGGCCAAGCTTCTTTCTATGCAGCCCAGAATACAAATTGGCTTTCTGGGCTGCAAGTGCACATTGCCAGCTTATGTCCAATTTTTCACCCACCAGTATCCTCAAGTCCTTCTCCACAGGGTTGCTCTCATCCCCCAGTCTGTACTGATACTGGTGACTGTGTGGACCCAGGTACAGGACCTTGCACTTGGCCTTGTTGAACTTCATGAAGTTCACATGGGCTGACTTCTTCAGCCTGCCAAGGACCTTCTGGATGGCATCCCTTCCCTCTAGCATATCAGCTGCATCAGTCAGCTTGGTGTCATCTATAAATTTGCTGAGAGTGCACTCAATCCCACTGTCAATGTCATTAGAAAAGATATTGAACAGTATCAGTCCCAATATGGACTTCCGAGGGACACCACTTGTTACTGATCTCCATTTGGGCATTGAGCCATTGACTGCAGCTCTTTGTATGCCACAGTCCAGCCACTTTCTTAGCAATTGAATCCATCTCTCCAATTTAGAGACAAGGATGTTGTGTGGGACCGTGTCAAAGGCCTTACAGGAGTCAACATAGATGACATCGGTTGCTCTTCCCTTGTCCACTGATGCAGTTGCTCCATCACAGAAGGCTACCAGATTAGACAGGCAAGCCACCAGATTAGTCAGGTAGCTTTGATGTAGTCATATACTTAATAAAATACAGGCAGTATACTGTACTACAGCTAACTGTACTAATTGAAGAAATGTTAGAATAAATATTATGCAGAATATGTAGAAATTGAAGGCCTAACGTTCAGGTGGCCAATGTCTGTATTACAGTTTTTGACATTTCACCCCAAGTTATGAGACACCAGAGTTCCTTTATGTGGAGAATCCAGAATACATTGATGGAAAGAGAGGCTTTAGCCCCTCTGCAGGATTAGCATGTTAATTGCCTATCTCTAAATTTAATTACTTTTATTTCTATATCTATCTATTGTTATATTTTTTTACTGGAAGTGTCATTTCTGTCTCATGGGCTTCAGATAACAATGCTAATGCTCTCTATTGACCTCAGTTTAGTAGTTTTAAAGCAGAGCAATAAATGCATAACAGATGTGCTAAACTAGCATGCTTGGGTGACTCAAAGGATCATGAATACAAGCAACTTGTTCAGAAGGACCCATGGACTTGCCCTCTCCACTCCTAACTGGTTTGGACTATTTTTTTTTTTTTTAGGTAAATGTTGATCCAGTAAAGAGCTGTCACCAGTTGTTTCTTCTCAGGGACACTAATGACAACTAGGTTTGTACCATGTTAGAAAGGCTCTAGACAACTTTGCTTGAGTTATTTCTGTTTGCAAATGGCCATCCCTACAGCCCTTCTCAAATAAAACACAAATAACTTTAAATGTCGTAGAGCCTTGCTCTGCTTTGTGATTAACTCACTTAGGCTGTTTTTTTTCCAGATACGCAAGATACGGGTGGAAAGAGTGATAGCTCTTAACAGAAAATGAATACATTAACTACATGAGTTTCAACCCCTTACCTTTAGCATATCCCTGAGGTCTGCCATTGCTTAGATTGAGACTCTGACCTAAAGGGTCAGTGGTTGACAACACAAAACCCTTAGAAAAGTGCTTTACAGGTTTTTAGTACACCTATGAGTGGTTGCTGACTATAAGAAAATCCTCCAGTGTTGTGCTTTGTAGGTGTAGCTAGAAAGCTCAATTTGCGGAAGAGCAGATTGGGATTTCATAGCAACAGCATTAGGAAACTGATCCATCCCTAGATTTTCTTTCTCCTATTCTATTGTTACTTGCATCCTACCCTTTTCAGCCTAACTGTGCCTGGAGTGGTTGAACTACAAACTGATCACAAAATTAACAACAAAAGAAACCTGACTCCTTGCTGTTTGAAAGGGAATGAAATAAAAGGAGTGAAATCACAGGTAATTATAGGACAGAAGGTGAGCAACAGGAGTTCCACAATGAAAGGAACAGACAAGCTTGTTGATGTGAAGCAGAATGAGACCAAAGATAATACTGCTTTTGCTTAACAGGGAATGGGCAGAGGGGGAACCTGCAACTGCAATCCTGGCACTGCCCAGCTACAGGGTTAGTTTGGCCTGTATTAAATAGAGAGTTTTAAATATTAAACCTAACAGGTCTTAAGATGAGTGTATATATGACTAAAATGATGAATGTCATCATGAGGGTTCTGGTTTTGGCTGGGGTAGAGTTAATTTTCTTCACAGTAGCTAGTATGGGACTATGTTTTGGTTTTGAGCTGGAAAAGGTGTTGATAATTCAGGGATGTTTCCATTATTGCTGAGCAGTGCTTAGAGAGCAAGGCCTTTCTTCCTTCTCACACCACCTCACCAGTGAGTAGGCTGGGGATGCATAAGAAGTTCTTCCTTCTCACACTGCCCCACCAGTGAGTAGGCTGGGGGTGCAT
This sequence comes from Eurystomus gularis, assembly GCA_013400335.1. NCBI lineage: Eukaryota > Metazoa > Chordata > Aves > Coraciiformes > Coraciidae > Eurystomus > Eurystomus gularis. The sequence continues at coordinate 95,833 of VZZY01000777.1, forward strand.
AAGAAGTTGGGAAGGGACACAGCTGGGACAGCTGACTCTAAATGACCAAAAGGATATTCCATACTGTATGATGTCATGCTCAGCATATAAAGCTGGAGGAAGAAGAAGGAAGAGGGAGACATTTGCAGTTGTGGTGTTTGTCTTGCTGAGTAGCTGTTACATGTGATGGAGGCCTACTTTCCTGGAGCTCATGGAATCATCACAGAATGTATTGGGTTGGAAGGCACCTTTAGAGGTCATCTAGTCCAACTCCCCTACAATAAGCAGGGGCATCTCTAACTATGTCAGGTTGCTTAGAGCCCCATCAAGCCTGACCTTGAATGACTCCAGGGATGGGGCCTCCACCACCTCTCTGGGCAACCTATTCCAGTGATCAACCACCCTCATATTAAAGAACTTTTTCCTAATGTCCAACCTGAATCTATCCTGATCACCGGGTATGATGGCTGAACACCTGCCTGCTGATGGGACGTGGTGAATGAATTCTTTATTTTCCCTTGCTTGTTTGCGCAGCTTTTACTTTACCTGTTAAACTGTAATATCTCAGCCATCAGTTTTCATACTTCTACCCTTCCAATTCTCTCTCCTGTCATAGCAGGGGAGTGAGTGAGTAGCTGTGTGGTGCTTAGTTGCCGGCTGGGGTTAAACCACAAGGAGCCATGTTGTTATTTGTACATTGCTTTGCAAATACTGGTCTATGTATATGTGTCTTTAAAAGAAGGAAGTCAATTGCACAATTGCATTTTAGAAGCTAAGTTGCAAAATACTTATTATGTCACTTTAACCATGTGAATTTTGTAAAATAAACAAAGTGGCACTTGTTGTAAGTATGAGCTGGCTCACAGCAGGGACAGGAGCACCAGAGTCAGTAGTGCACAGGCTGTGGGAAGCAGTGACAAGTAGCATGTCTTCCTGTGAAGTATTTCACTGGATGCAGGCTACAGCAACAAAAGGAGGCCACAAGAGCCTCACTGTCTGCTCTATAGCTCATTGTGGTGTACCGGGTACTTGTAGGTCCTGGAGAGGTAGAAGTGTTGAGGGCTAGGGTCTTGCTGTTTCAGTGTCCTCTGGTGGCTTACAAGTCACCAGAGAAAGGGGGAAAAAAAGCAAGGAAGGTAATTTTTTTTTCTTTTTTTTTTTCCCAATGGAGACAGTTTTGACTTATTTGGGAAACTAAATTGTCAGTTAAGCTCATATTTTCCATTTGTTTTTAGTAGTAATGTCCAAACTTCCTACAAGTGCAGGAAGATTAACCTTAGGTACACAGCAAGCTCTAATTCTTTCTCACTTTCTATTTGGAAAAGTTCATCTATGTTCAGCAATATCCAAATTGTAATAATTGTGTTATACACTTCCTAGGCAGTATTTGCTGTCTTTTTTCTTTTAAAATAAGAGGAATTATCAAGTGGGAAATTGTTTTCCACTCTCCCCAGGCTGATAGAGATGAATTAAAGTAATGGTCTCCTAATAGAAAAACATCCCCCTGCCCCTAACACTGATAGCAATGGCATCATGAACCTAGAGAAATACATGGCAAAGTCTTTTGAAATGTGTTTGCCTTATATATAAATACTCAGTGCAATACAGTATCAACAATTAGATTGGGCCACAAATAAGCATAACCACCAAGTGATTATAAAAGCGCCAAATCTCACTAGAAGTGGTAGAGATTGAAAGATAAATTATTGAAAGTGCCTGTTCCCCACAACACTTGTTCCCCAACAGCAACAGTTCAGTCATTAATACTGTTTCTCAGGTGAAGTTTTTGAGCTGTTTAAAGTGAGCACAAAGTTCAGAAACATCCCTCCAAGGGACCTGTTGTTCTGTATCATGTGTTCATTTTTAATAGCAATAAGAGTATAAACATGGCCTGCTGAGATTTAGGCCAACCATGGCTCTGCGTGTTCAAGCCTTGGAAACCCCTAGGAATGGGGGTGTTACAACCCCCCCTGGGCCAGTTCCAGGGTTGGGATGCCTTCATATTAAAAAAATGTTTCTTAATGACAATCTGAACATTCTTACCTGCAACTTGTAGTCATTGTCCTTCATCTTACCATCTGCCACTACTGAGAAATGTTTAGTCCTGTCATCTTTGTAATTAACCTTGAAGTAGGTCTAAACTGCTATTAGATTGTCCCTTAGGCTTCTCTTCACTAGACTGAGCCAACCTAGCTTTCTTGCATTTTGGGCGTACCCTATCAAGCACCGCAGATTGACATCTAACTTCTCTAAGTGGTTGCTGTTTTGCTGTCCCTCACTTTCCCAAACTGTGCCTGTAGGCACACAGGTGAGCGGAGACTTCACTTGGGAAGACTGAGGTTAAAACATATTGAGCGCTTCAGCCTTTTCTGTGTTGGTTACCATTAAGTTGTACGCATCATTCATCAATGAACCCATAGTTTCTCTTGACCTCCCTGCTGCTACTATACTTGTAGAAATCCTTTTTGTTGACCTTTTCATCCCTAGGAAGTTTTAGTTCCAGCTTGGCTTTGGCCTTCCTGATTTAATCCAGAATAGCCTTGCACTTACACTTTTCCTTTTCTGCCTGCCATTGTTTCCCCTCTTGTATGCTCTCTTTTTGCTTTTCAGTTCAATGGCAAAGCAGGAAGCTCTACGTACTCTGCTTCTTTCCAACCTTGAATAAGCCAATGTGCCCTCCCCCAGAGTCTAATCCCCAACTCTGCTCCTTACCTTCCTAGCCTTTCTCCAGATCCTTACTATGATCTGGTAGTCACAGCAACCCAAATTGCTGTCTGCAGTCATATTTGCCATCTCTTCCTCCCCGTTTGTGAGAAGCAGGTCAAGTAGCATTACCTGGTCAGCTTGTATAGCATTTGCAGTCAGAAATTGCCAGCAGTGGGGCCTAGGAAACTCATGGACTGCTTGCATAGTCCTGTTTGACCGTCCTAGAAGATATCTGGATGATTGAAATTTCACATCAGGGCAAGGGCTTGCAAGTCTCATAGTTCTTTATAGCTCATCTGCTTCATCCTCTTAGTCCCACAAGCTGTAAAAAACTGCACCACAATGTTGCTTTTCATTCTGATTTTCAGGCATAGACTCTCAGCCAGCAGGTCTCCAGTGTCACACTGTAGCTCTGCACAAAGTGTCCTGCTATTCACAGACATACATATATATTTAGATATTTGCCTACATGTTCAGTGCATGCACTTCAGAACTGATTATTAGTAGCACTTTAAAAATCTAATTCAAGAAAGGTTAGAAAATGTTGATCCATTTATCTACACTAAGTTACAGAATAGCTGACTAGCAGGGCAAATGTAAAAGCTGCTCTTGGCTCAGCAGAAGATTGAGCGTTACTTACAAGTCAGTATCAACAGAGATATTTGTGTTAACTAGAAAAAAAAAATTTCTGCACCTTTTCCTATGTGGCTACCTGACTGCTGTGTCAGTACTATTCCACAAGACAGTGAATTCCAGCATGGAAAGGTGTGAGCAATCTCTGTCTGTCAGGATCCACTGGGATCTCTGTTGGAAAGGAAGACAGGAAAGTTTCAAGAGTGCTCACAAAGCTGAAAAGAAAAGCCATTCTCTATTTCTCTTAAAAGGAAAGGAAAAAGACATTCTCTTAAAAGGTCTAGGCCTTCTAAGTAACTAAAATATTAAAAAATCAGTTTCTCAATCCTGATACACAGTACTTACATGCTTTTAGTTTTTATGGACAAGAGCAGACCTCAATGAAGTTAGAATAAACACTTAGCTGATGTCTAAAGGTTAATATTGATGAAAAAACAGTGTAACTGCCTAGTTGGTTAGAATAGCATTGCTGCATTATTGCTGAAAGGTGCTTGCTAGCTGATTAGACCATCCAAATGAGTGCCTGACTGGACATGTTTGCACTGAACTGATGTCTGAAATGGCTCATGCTAGCAGGGACAAATTTGAAAAAAAACACAACACAGTTCACAGCTACAGACAGCCTGCTGGCTTCATAATTGTAGTGGGTCTGGCTGAGCTGGTTTTCCACATAGTAGCAGTGTTTTGTGCTGGGAGCTAGAGGGGTGTTGATAATACACCCGTGTTGTGACTACTGCTGAGCAGTGCTCACACAGCACCAGGGCTCTTCCCAGCATTCACCCCCCACAGTGGATGGGGTGGGCAAGATCTTGGGAGGGGACACAACCAGGACAGTTGACCCAAACTGACCAAAGGGATATTCCATACCATATTAGCTATAAAGCTAGGGAAAAGGAGGAGAGGGGGGGGGCATTCCATTATCCTCCGGAGCAACCACTACATGTCTTGGAGCCCTGCTTCTCAGGGAGTGGCCAAACATCGCCTACTGATGGGAAGTAGA
>VZZY01000777.1:100258-111596 GCA_013400335.1 Eurystomus gularis
CAGTTAACCCACCACAATAATACAGCTGACAAGGCAAGAAACATTTTAGATCCATAATGACATTGTGCATATTGAACTAATTGTGGTGGAAGCCCAAGAAATCTGAAAACATTGTTTTCTGTGTATAGATTTGGCATCCTTCCTTTTGAAGAACTTCTGATACTTAGTCCAATGATGCAATTCTGTTACAAATAACAAGTGACCCCATAAAATTTACTTATTTTCCACAATAGTCAGCTGAAGCCAGGAAACTGGTACCCCTAGATGATAGTTCCTCCACAGAGCACTCTTTCCTCCCAGTTCCCCACACAGCTAAGTAGAGGAACACCCCTTCACTGGCTGAATGCCTCAGGGAAGCACATCAGTGGTCACGTATCACAGTTACAAGGACTGGCACCATGGAAGAACTGAGCACTCCCACCTGAGTGGTTTTAAGGTCAAGGTATATGTGAGGAAAGCAATTTCCTTACAAAATGTATGTACAAACACAGGAGGTGCAGAATCTGTGGAAACAATTAAAAACAAATTAAAAGACAGCTTTGCCATTCCTGTTTCTTCCTTCAGCATCTAAGCTTCCTCCCATTTTGAAAATGATGGGCTGCTTGCTGTTCACAACCTCCTGACTGATAGGTCAGCCAGCAATTTTTCACCCTTAGGTTACCCTTCATGGGAGATGATCTGGAATTACGTATCGCCACTTCTTTTTGTCCTCTAGAAATGGTTATGGTTATTTAGATTCATATCTTCTGCGGTCCTCTGGAGAATTTTTTAATCCTTCCATTAAACAGAAATAATTTTTGAGTTTTGTCCTAAATAATGAGGGACTGTTTGGCCCATCATCACTTAACATACCACAAACCTGAGTTTGCTAATAACTGACCAGATAATGTCTGGCTCTGTCCTAAGCAGTTTGTTAGCCCACTGCAGGCCACAATTTCTTGAACTTTATTCAACTCTTGGTCAAAGCTGTTTTATATGAACCCTGTATTATATGCAACCATAAAAGTCTTTACAACCGTGTCTAGAATTAATACACACAGCACATTTCTGGCTTGTGTTGAAGACCAGACACAAAGGTGGTGATGGGAGTATGGGTAGCTGAGAAATATAATGACGTTTCAAAGCATGTAAGAGAGACCACACTAAGTGCAGTTATTCTGTTTACCAACAGAACAGCCTTTTGTAAATCAAAACAAGGTTTATCAGATAGCTGTCTGAAGTCCCGTGCTCACGGACACCAATCACATCTGGACCCCCTTTTGAGCAGTCTAGTTCTTTCTGTGTTTTTTGTATGTGCCTAGTCAATGCAAGGTTTGAAATTCCACCCTAGAGAGGTGTCTCAATTTCAGGAGGACATGGACAGAAATAGCTGATTCATCACCATGTGATGGGTGAACGCAAAAGGCAGGATGAGAAATCAGCCTTTGTAGGTCCACTGGGCCTTTCTTATTGAATATGCAGGCAGGTCAGCACCTGAAGTGAGGAACAGGATAGAGCCCACAGCAGGAAGTGGCTGTCATGTTGAGGGATAGAGGAGCATTCCCTGAACATCAGACTCTCCAGGGATTTTATGACTGGCCCAAAAGGTGTCTGCAGAATGTATCTGTTTTCCTCTATTGTTGGAGACACTAGAAGTTAGAGAAGGTGCCTGACCTCTAGTAGATGTCCTTCCTTGATCAGAAGCTCTGCTACAAAGGATGGAAGCAGTGGAAAATGAGACTTCTGCTCTCAGGTCCTACATTTTTTGTCTTGAGCTTCGTTCACATATTTTGCCCATCATAGACCCTGACAAAGACAAGCTTGTCACAATTGAGCTGTCATAGCAGGGCAGCTCCAGAGAGCAAGGGGAGCCAGGAGCTGAGGGGGCCAGTGAGGCAGGCAGGCAGGTCTCCTTTACAGGATGTGGTCTCACAGCACTTGAGCAAGAGGACCAGAGCAGGGGTCATGATGATAACCACAGGCAGATGTGCTCCAGTGGTTGCCAGACAGGTCCATAGGGATAAGGCAGGGGTGGAGATCAAGGCAGAAGAGTAAGTCATCAAGGTATGATTCCTGGCAGAGGTATACCTACAGCCTAGTGGAGGTGAGGACCTGATCCTGAAGGCTTCTCCAAGCAGTTGAACTGCAGGTACACACCTGGACTGGGTGAGAGCTGGCCTTGGGTGCAGGCAGCCAAAGCCCTAAGGGGGAAGGTGGGGAAAGATGTTCAGAGTCTGTTGGGGTGTTCAGGGACCTAACACAAAGATACACTTCTTTGTTTTCCAATCCCCTTTAGCTGTAGAGCAATATCACCTTTTTATTTAACACTAAATCTTTAGGAAGCTCATTGGAGGCAAGAGGGCTGGTAGGACTCCCACTACAGAAAATAATGCAGCGTGAACTTGGACCATACTACATACTAGAAAATTCAAACAAGAGCAAGGTGTTCTGCAAGCCCCAGCTGTTGACAAAGCTGTGTGAGATGCTTTTACCTTATTAGACACTGAAACCCAATGATATTGTCCGTAAGAAAGTCTATATATTCCTAAAACTATTTTCTCATCTTTACTTGCATTATTCTTTCCACTCCTTTCTTCACATGTATATAGGTGTCAAGGGATGTCCAGCTTGTCTGCAATGATCTCAAACTCCCTTGTGTCTGACCTTGTGTTACCTTAAGCCTGGTGTAACAGCTATATTGAGTCAAGTTCAAAGCGTGTCTGTTGACTACAACAATGCCAATGTTATCATCATGGATTTCACTACAGACATGCAAGTGCTGTGCATACAATATCGACTTTGCTCTAATAATAATATTTTCATCTAAGATCACAAAAAGAAGAACAGTTACAGCCTTCATCAAGGCCCCTGTGACTGCAGGTCTGAACGCAACAACTATCTAGTCCATTATGTGATTCTCTCTTTGAACCTTTTGGAACGTATTTGGTGAAGAAATGCTACCTATCTCCATGTTTTATACAGAAGAAATTAAGCACCGACTCAGCTGTCGCAGTGAGGCAAGCACCTTTGGGCCAGATGTCATAACTCATGGTGGAACTCAAACCCTCTTGTTTTAAATATGTCTCATGCTCATCTACACTTTTTCTCATCTAGGATATTGAAAACCCTTCTTCTGATGGGGAATCAGGAAGAACAGTAATCTAGCCCAGACATACTCAACATGAACTTCTCTGACATGGATGATCTCACTGATGGTTGTTCAAGCAACTGTACCAGCCACTTTGGGACTGGCAGCTTTGGCACTTCCCTGCAAACAGGACTTTCATGGTTGGATTAAGTTTAGAAAAAGATACAGAGTCTGCTAGCTAGATGTGAAACACAGCTCCTTCAAGGAGAAGTTCCTAAGCAGCCAAGTAGGATGAGAACTTCAGAGATCTGTAACAGGGCTGAACAAATGTTATGTCTGGAGGGCTTTCTTATTAGTGGCTCCAAACACAATCCTGGTATTAAAAAATATGATCAGAACTAGGCTTTTCACAAGGACCCCCTAGCACTTTTAAGAAATACACACTTCCTAATCATCACCATGCAGCTCATCCTTCACTGGCATTTAATCCAATCAAATCTGTTCAGCTGTATGAAGCCAATCTTCACAACAATCTCATATTTCATCCACCTTTCTTGAACATTTTTTTTTGTTGGTGGCAAATCTACTACCTTCTGTGACCTTTACAATTTTCCTGAGATTCCAGCAGTCTTCATTTTCACCTTGCTAGCCTAACCACAGTATGAGGCAACCTATCACGATAAGGCAACATGAAGACCCTAGTCTTGATAAGGTGGTCTTAGAATATCATCTAAATAGGCCTTTTCATCTGTGTTCTTTTCAAGCAATATTTAGAATTTGAAGAAAAAAAATTGCATGAACCTAAATTATTCAGAATTTGCTTTGATACATTGACAGAAACAATCCGTTATTTTTCCAACCTTGATATTTCTAGTCAAGATCAGCCACCAAAAAATTATCTCCTTGCTATATTATCAGCTGACCTGTGTACATCTCACACTCAACAAACATAATCTCTTACAAAATATAAGGAAACCTTTCTGTCTTCTTTAGGAATATGTCAAGACAAGACATCTGAAAGATCGTATAAACAGACTAATCTCTTAAACTTTTTAGATAGTATGACTTCGATTTATATGTCAACTTTGGGAGAGGGAATAGCACCACAACCATGTTTTCACTTGGCTGAAACATCTCATTTCCAGGAGCCAGTCTGCTGGTGAGCACTGGCTAAGATGTCTAGAAGGACTGCTATGATTCTACAGGAAGTGACATTTATTTCTGGTTTGGTTTGGTTTTGTTGTTGGCTCCCTCCCTCACTCCCCCAGCAATATTTCATGAAACATCTGAATCCATACAAGAGGACAGATTGTTCAGGTTGTTATATAGCTAGAGCACTATAGCTGTATATTTAAATGTCTGTTCTCTTGTGCAGAGGGAAGGGAGTTTCAAACCTAGAAATATTCAAATGGGGTTATTATGTTTTTAAAAAGGGACTTAGACATTTTTGAGATTGACCATGAACATATAGAGCCATATTTAAGGAAATTGTGTTTCCTAATGGTATTCTCAAAGTAGAAATATTTGCACCTACTGAGGGATTACTTCCTGGATTACTGCGTACATTTTACAATTATTTTTTTTTTTTTACCAGATATATTTAATCTTTCTAGACATGCTTTTTTCCAATTTGGCTAAAGTGAAAAAACTGAAAATTTGTGAAAGTGAAAATTTGCTGATGATATTTGAAATTCAGAAATATTAGATTATTTCTAAAATTAATTTGATTAATGTTGAGTGTGAATTAGTGCCTGAGATACTACTTAGTGGATGGACTTGGAAAGATTTCTCATTCTTTTCTGGTTACCTTTACTTTTTAGTTTGTCTGAATTATTAATTATTTTCTACAACATAACCTGGATTTTTAAGATCCATCTTTCTTTAGGCCAAATAAGTCATATGGTTTAACAACACTAACTTTAAATCTATTTTTGTAGGTAAAAACATCTTGATAAACATTGTTTTGTTTAGTAAAGAAAGTGATCTTGCTTCAGCTATAATTGATAAGTAATTGTCATTTATTTTTCCTCTGGAAATCTTTACATTATGCTCATATAAAAAAAAAATAGAATATGAGTAGAGGTAATATCATTAAGTATCCAAACTAATACAACGGATTTAGGGATATCAAGGACAAATTAATTTTGCCTAGATATTTTATCTATCATGACATGATCTACCGATTTTGTTAATATTTACCTAATGAAGACTGAGGCTAGAGACTGGCACATGTTTGTATTACCACTTCCAGTGTGTCTAATTTCAGCACAGAAATTAAGACCCATTGTGTACTTCCCAAACGACAGCCTGGGTTTTAAAAAGTTCTCAAGAAAGTCTCATGCCACCTAGCTATGACAGTGTCACACAGCATAGAGTGAAAACAGCGAGTTGTGATTAAAGAGTTTTATTATGGTAAATGGGAGAACAGCCTCCCTGGAAAGAGCTTCTCTATCCATTTTTTACTTTACAATGTTATTCAGTTTTTTTCATACTGTCATCCTTTTAATTTCTCCAGCGCTGTCTCAGCAATGTGCTTTAAGCTGTTCAAACAACCAGACTTTTTGAATATGGCTAGTTTTTGCATAATTTCTGCTTGCCCACCATTGTGCTTTGCCTTTTCTTTGTGCTTTGTTTCTTGGCTTCCTGTTCTTCTTCTACAAGAGAACCTTCTTTGCTCTTGATAAAATCTTGCTTGAAAATCTATTGCATTCTGTAAGAGGCTTTCTAGACTTCAGTGGAATTGAGGCCTGATCTAAGGGAACAGGCTGTGCTGGCTTGCATCACCAACCTCTGAGCACAGTAGCTACCCTGCTATTTTAATTGTATTTCAGTGAAAAGTACTTCAGCTCTTAATACATAATTTTGTTTGAACTAAAGAATTCAGGAGTTGTAACTGTAGAGTATTGTTACTTACGAAGGATAGATTGGAGAAGGTCTCCTGCAGTGAGCAGAACAGTGGGGTGGCAGTGGGAGAGTGGCACTTGACACCTTTAGAAACTCTTCCCAGGTCTTCTGTTTCTCCAGAATCATGGCAACACTACAACAATCAATGAAACATCTTTTACTGACAAATTAAACATGCAGACTATACAAAGGGAGAACCTGTAACTTCTGTTTGTTGGAAAGAGGTTTTGTAAAGTCTTTAAACTTCTAGAAAAGGCCAGTGAAAATATTCATCAGGCAGTTTTGAAAATTATCACTGAGACTGGTAGAAAATGTACTGAAGAGTTGAAGAGAAAATGTATTGGCTGAAAATCCCTGTAAAAAGACAGAGCTCCCCTCCATCCTCTTGTACTACCCTAGAAGAGCCATCTAGGTCAGTACTGGTTTGGGAACTTACTCCAGGACCTGGAAGGCAGCTATAGAAGTTAATTCTCCTGGCTCTTCTATAGACTCTGAGGAGACCCTTCTGCCAGCCCAACTGTTGGCTGTACACCTGCAAGTAGGTGCTCTTTGCTCCTGCTATTCTGCTTGGAGTTAATGGGAAGAGCTGAAGTTGTGAATCTTGCCCACAGGAGGAAGACAGGGCAAAGGTCCTCATGAGACACCATGAGCTGCCAAAGCACTCTGTTGTTGTTGTCGCTTCCTCCAGAACGGAACTGTCCAACATCATAAGGAAAAATATTAATGTTGCTGTTAAATGTTACTTAAAATGCTACTTAAAGGGTGTAACTAAACAAATATTCAACTGCCATATGACAGTAAAGCTACATGTAATTAAAACACAATCACCAAATTTCTGGCTGTCTCCTAGTGGGAGAAGTACTTCTCTTGAAGTACATTTCCAATGTAAATGACTAATGCTGTTGGATTTAGTTGATCAAAGCTATTACTTTTATCTAAGAAAAACTAACTGAATTTTTACTTTTTACCATGTGTTTCTGACTTCTCTTTGCTCCTCAAACCCACTTACTGTTGTCCTCAAACCCAGTTATTTTTATATTTTGAAACTGTTGTTGACTTACAGGAAAAATGAATGCATGCATTGCTCCTCGCTTTGAACTTTATTCATTTTTATTCTTCCAGGTCCTCATCTTAAATTAATTTTGCATGTTGCAAAGGGAAGGAATTTGAATTTTAGTCACAGGTTTCGCTTTGGAAAGTCTTAAGTACGTGCTGGAGGCAAATGGACCTACAATTTATTGCTGGTCCTGCAATGTGAAATTGTAACCTCCTTCCCTAAGAGAATGAGTGCTAACTCCGTGTCCTGGTTTGAGTTAGAACCAAACTAATTCTGTTCAGTGATTTTACTTTTCAGCTAAGTCTTTTCTAACTAATTGCACTTTCTGAAGTTAATGGCATATTTTCACAGACAGTGTCTGCTTCTAGCAGCGATAGCACCTGATGCTTGGAGTTACTACCAAGGATTGGTGTGCAAACCGAGGTCACTGTTAACTCTTGTGTACCACATCGGGGGGTGCAGAATGTGAAAGGCTGCATCTGCAGGGAGAAGCAGCCAGGGCAGGGGACCCTAAACTGACCAACGAGGGATTCCATCCCATATACATCATATTCAGTGTGAAGCTGATGGATCATGAGGGTCAAGCTCTCTTCTTCAATGGCCAGCATCCAAGGAGGACTCTGTCCATTCTACCTTTGATCCTGATCTGTGTGTTCCTGAATCCCGTTCCAGAATCCAGGTCCTGAATCCAGTTCCCATCTGCTGCTGAGTTCAGTCTGGGACTTCCCCAGTGCCTGCTCCACAACATCAGTGGTGATGGTGACCTAATTGCCATCAGGGTTTGATATTGGCTTTGTATGTATCCAATTTATTATTATTATTAAAGCTGTTTCAGTTTTCTAATCCCTAAGTCTCTCTCCCTTATTCCCTTTCTCTTCCCCCTTTGTGGGGGCAGGAGAGGAGTTAATAGTGAGTGTCTGTTACAGGTGTAGCAGAGAGCCCTAACCCCAAACCTTGACACTCCATGTTAAACAGGACCTGAGTTTGCTGAGCACACTGCACGATTTGACAGCTGGAGATAAACACATAACAGATTTACAACTCAAGTTATTAGGTAGGTACATTTAATTTACACAGTTTATAAAATAGCTCCCATTTTTGCTACTGTGATAGAAAACACTGGCTGATTTCAAAAGCTGTCTGGACATCATCCTGTGCAACTGGCTGTAAGGTGGCCCTGCTTGAGCAGGTGGGTTGGATGAGATAGCCTCCAGACGTCCCTTCCAACCTCAACTATTCTGCACTTCTGCGGAAATCAAGACATATTCCACAGTTTTGCTGTAATGTTCAGCCGTGAGAGACTCCTTCGTAACTGTTTTATTTTAAACATATCCATTGTTTGAAACATTCCACAATTATTTGGTGATGTTTTGTTGCAACATAAGTTTAATTATGTTGACTATAAGGGAACCATTGGACACTTCCATTTTGGCAGAGTAATATTTAATTATTTTACTTTATGAATTATTAGACAGCAGCTAATAACTTTATTTTAAATGCTGCATTTTAAATAACGGGAACATGTACCTCCTCACACTGCAAAATAACATTTTTTTATGTTATCACCATATATATACTATGGATAATTTATCTGGACAGTCTCATCCAGAGGGTAGCGGTCAATGGATCAATGTCCAGATGGAGATGGGTGACAAGTGGTGTCCCTCAGGGGTCTGTACTGGGATCAGTGCTGTTTAGTATCTTCATCAATGATATAGACAGTGGGATTGAGTGTACCCTCTGCAAGTTTGCAGATGACACCAAGCTGAGTGGTGCTGTTGACAAGCCAGAAGGACAGGATGACATCCAGACAGACTTAGCTTGAGAACTGGGCTCATGGGAACCTTATGAGGCTCAACAAGGCCAAGTGCAGGGTCCTGCACCTGGGTCAGGACAATCCTTGCTACCAATACGGCTGTGGGATGATGTGATAGAGAGCAGCACTGCAGAAAAGGACTTGAGGCTACTGGTGGACGAAAAGCTGGACACGAGCCAACAATGCACACTTGCAGCTCAGAAGGCCAATTGCATCCTAGGCTGCATCAAAAGAAGCGTGGCCAGCAGATCAAGACAGGTGATTCTGCCCCTCTACTCTGCCCTGGTGAGACCTCACCTGGAGTACTGCGTCCACCTCTGGAACCCTCAACACAAGGACATGGACCTGATGGAGCGGGTCCAGAGGAGGACCACAAAGATGAACAGAGGGCTGGAGCATCTCTCCTACAAAGACACGCTGAGAGAGTTGGGGTTGTTCAACCCGGAGAAGAGAAGGCTCCAGGGAGACCTTATAGCAGCCTTCCAGTACCAAAAGGGGGCCTACAAGAAAGCTGGGGAGGGACTGTTTACAAGGGCATGTAGTGACAGGACAAGGGGCAATGGTTTTAAACTAGAGAAGGGTAGATTTACGCTAGACATTAGGAAGAAGTTCTTTACTATGAGGGTGGTGGAACACTGAAACACGTTGCCCAGAGAGGTGGTGGAGGCCCCATTACTGGAGATGTTGAAGGCCAGGCTTGATGGGGCTCTGAGCAAACTGATGTCCCTGCTGACTCCAGGGGGGTTGGACTAGATGACCTTGGAAGGTCCCTTTTAACACAATGCATTCTATGATTCTATGGTCTTTCATAGATGGGTGCCCTTTTTGCCATTAATGTTTTTAAGCCTTGACCTAACTACACCTTATTGCATACACAACAGTGCAGAACGTACATGGCTAATGAATTTATGTCATACAAATTTTTAATAACATAAAGTTATGACCAAAAAAACCCTTAGAACTAATTGTTTCAATGTACTTATTAGAATGTTGGCTACAAAGGTAAATAATTCTTGTGAATGTAAAAATATGAAACAATTCTCAGTCATTACGAACATTTTGTTAGTATTACTTTTTGACAAGGTAGCCAGTCTACTGCTGTGGCCTTCACAGGCTTTGATGGGCGTTGGCCAACACACTGATGTGCACATGAGCTATATGCAGACAGACAGTGAAATAATATGGCCAATGGCAAAATTCCCCTTGGCTTCTACGCGCTAAGCATTTCATTCACATGGTGAACACTTAAAGAAACTCTAGTTGAAGTAATTAGTTTGTGAACTCTTTGGAGATGGCCTGAGCAAAGCCAGGACAACCTTGTGAGGAAGAATAAGACTAAAAGCTGTCTCAGGATGCTAGCAGGGATGGCAGGAAGCAGGTCCTGGTGTGCTGAGGATGAGATCCAGCATGGCTGCACATGCCTCCACTGCAGTCTACCTCCTGCCATGACCTGCCTCCTGCCTGCTCCAGCCAAAGAGCCACAGCAGCATCTCAGTAGTGAAGAGCTACCCATGCTGCTGATGTGGCCAGTTGTCTTGGTCCTTGTGGTATAGCTGTTACCCGCCAGCACAGGGTATCAATTCTGTTTCCGTCTTAACTTCACTAGAAACCATCTGTTATCATGGTAGGAGTATGAACTGTGTTTGCTGCTTGACATGTAGATGTCTAGTAGGCACAGTTCAATGGACCTACAGAGATGCACCTTGCATCAGACCGCAGCTCTCTCGCAGTGCCACAGACATGATACCACCACGCTTCCAGACGATGTCACCAGAGGGGCCTCTGGTGGAACTCCTCTGCCCAGGACATGCATGACAGATCTCATGGATCCTTGCCAGGGTGCCTTGGCCTCCTGGAGCCCCAGTGCCGCCATGGCCACGAGGCCTGGCAGCGGAGCACCAGGGTGGGGATGTGTGAGCCACTGGTGGACGTGCCAGGTGGGGCCTCCTCCAATAGGAAGCCAGGCTGCCAGGCCTCATCTTGCCCTATTGGCTGGTGGAGGTGGGCGAGGCCTCCAGCCCAGCAGATGGAAATGAGGCTGCACCCAACATGCCCTGCAAATCAGGAGACCACTGCTGGTGGTCACGTGATAACCACATGTGATGACACGTCACCTGGCCCCGCCCACTCCAGGATGACGCCACGCCTCCAGCTCTCTCGAGAGCCCCCAGCGGTGCCCCTTGGAGGAAGCAGGCGGGAGGGGCAGGTGACAGGAGCGCAGGTGACCCCCGGGGCCGAGGGGACCCCCATCTGAGGCCCCGCCCCCAGCCGCTCCCACCTCCTCGGGGGAGCCAATGGGAGCATCGGCTTAAGCTTCTTCCCATTGGCTGGCTGCCTGGCATGCAAATGAGCCCCGACGTCACTTCCTGGGATAAATCGAGCGCCATTTTCTCTTTCTGGCTCTGGATGAGGAGCGGGTGGAGGCCGAAGGGCGGGTGCGGGCGGCGGGCACTGAGCGCGGGGTGAGCCGAGGCCGGTCCCGGGCTCTGGCGAT
>VZZY01000777.1:111788-125647 GCA_013400335.1 Eurystomus gularis
TTACGGGCCGGCGTGCTGTGCACTAACGCCGGCTTCAGCACGCCTCGCTGGCGGTGCTCGCCTTGCCGTTGAGGCGTGAGGAGCGCACAGCCCGTCTCGCCGAGGGGCTTCCACCAGGGGAGGGCCCGTGCACCGAGCAGTGCTGCGGGGCGGCGTGGGCCGGGCCGCTGCCGGGAGAGGTTCCCTTCGAAGCAGTGGAGTTCACGAGTCTCCCTGCCTGGGAAGCCCTTGGAGGCGCCGGATCCATTTATGCTGAAGGTCCCGCCGAAGCTGGCCCGCTCCAGGCGGCCTGGGCTGGGGCGGCTCTTGTCAGGGCCGAGGGTCCTGGTGCTGTCATCTCCTCTGCCGGCCAGTGCCGGTGGTCGTTGGCGCGCTCTGGGTACCGAGGCGGCTGACGGGGCGCGGAGCGGGCAGGGCGGCGGGCGCTTTCCTCCCGGTGGGGCTGTAACCACCGGTGTCGTGCGGGCGCCTCTGCCGTGGCTGGCTCGGTCCAGCCAGCGCCGTGGCCGCCGCATTGCCTTGTAGGCAGCCCTCGGGGGTGGGGTGGGAATCCTCGTCCCCCTTCCCCTGCCCGCGGCGCGCACGGGCGCGGGAGGGGCCTCCGCGTTTGCCCGTGGTCGGAAGTAGAAATTAGCCTAATGAGACATCTTAACATGGGGAAGACTCACCGCTTTAGGACTTCTGTTTACTAAGCAGCTATTTAGGACCACTTTTTTTTCTCCCTAATTTCTTTCTATACTTCTAAGTGATAGAGTATCTAAGGAACTAAATTAACAAGTTGTCTCAAAGTCCGTGGATGGAAAGTCATAATTACTTCTAGACAGTACAGGTATTCCAGATAGTTTAAGAAAACCTGTAATGTGCATGGGAGTAATATGCCTGCAAAATCGGAATTAAAATGTTAATGGAGTGCAAAATTGCATGAAATACTGTTGTGGTAATTCAGCAATGCATCATTTTTGAAAAAATAAAGAAGTTTGTGTTTAATGTAAACAAACATAACCAGTACAATGCAAATAATGAAAAACATTTTAATATGCTAGCCTTGTGCTTGAAAACAAGTACTGGGAAGTTATTTTTGTCCTGATTTGTAGATAGCATAAAAGATAGGCATTTGACTTTTACTGCAATGGTTCATAGTTCTCTACTGTCAAAATTATGCACAGGTCTCTTTCAGCTGATAAATACTTAAATTCTACCAGGTAAACCATTTGGAGAGGAATTGGTTGTTTTCCTTAATAGTTTTCCATAACAAAAAAAAAATGTTTGAACCCTTAATATCTTTAAAGACTTATAATGAAAAATGACAAAGGCGCACTGTTGGGATCCCCAATCCAATCTATATTCCGGAAATCTTAATGCTTGTATTAATAAACTTTCAGTTTAATTTTAAAAAGAAAAGGGCATTTCTTTAGAGCAATATTTAGACAAACTGTGTAATAAATATGCTATATTGTAAGCTGTAGTAAGACCTGTAGTTCTAATAGTTCATTTCATGTAAGTTTTTTTTAAAAAAAACCACAATGACGAACACAAGAACACCGTTTTATAATGCCTTATGTTTCATGAGTGGAAATTCTGTGATTTGAGTTAAATCTTGTTGAGTGCTAGTAGAGCTGGCTTATGTGTAATTGCTTCAATCCTTCCATTGAAATCTGTAGGACAACCTTATTTTTTGTTTCTGTCCCCTTTCTGAATTATTCATGTTGTGGGTTACCTATTGTGGACTGTTCTGTGCATTTGTGTGAAATTTCTTTGAGACTGACTAGTGCAGTACAAATGTGTTTGTACCTCTTCCTAGAGCAGCTGGGCTTAGTCTGTGGCTCATCTGCCCAGTAGGGATGGGGCTGATGAGCTCTCTGGGATTTGAGTAGGTTCCACATAGATGCTCAAGTCATCCAGATGAACTTAGGTCATGCTGGATTCAGTTTCTGGCTAATGCTGATTCCCAAGGGAGTGCCCATTCACAGTGCTCCAAGAAGACTATGAGTTTGAAGGCTGCCCTTCTTCTAACTGGTCTTGGATAACAGAGACTTGATTGTGTGTTAATGGAGCATCACAATAGTTATTTAAACCCCAGCAGCTGAAGTTAATGATCTAAATTTGTTTTGATTTTTTTTAATTTATTTTTTTTGTAAAATGCAGGTTGACATGCTGTATCTTTATCTAGGTAATCACATACTTTTTTTTTTTTTTTTGACTGTGTTAGCAGCTGTTGAACAATGGCCGTTTTTGTGTTGGATTAGATAACTTATAATGGGTATGTAATTTATAGCCAAGAAAAATCAAAATTGTGGTGACTATAGGAGATTTATAATTTCTTGAGAGCAACTCTGTGATGAAGGACTTGGAGGTACTGGTCGATGAAAAGCTGGACATGAGCTGTCAGTGTGCGCTCTCAGCCCAGAAAGCCAACTGTATCCAGGGCTACATCAAAAGAAGCATGGCCAGCAGGTTGAGGGAGGTGATTGTCCCCGTCTATTCTGGTGAGAGCCCACCTGGAGTACCACACCCCTCTCTGGGGACAGAGTTTTTAGCAGGGCCTGTTGTGACAGGACGAGGGGTGATGGTTTTAAACTAAAAGAGGGATATTTAGGCTAGAGAGAAGGAAGAATTTTTTTACAGTGAGGCCCAGGTTGCCCAGAGAGGTGGTAGATGCTCCATCCCTGGAAACATCAAGGTCAGGTTCGACAGGGCTCTGAGCAACCTGATCTAGTTGGAGATGCCCATGTCCCTACTCACTGCAGGGGGGGTTAAACTAGATGACCTTTAAAGGTCCCTTCCAACCTAAACACTCTTACATTCTGTAATTCCAGACCCGTAAAGTTAGTTTTTATTTAGTTGCACAGAAAAAAAGTTTGGTTTTTTTTTTTAAAACTTGAGATTTCTATCAAGGTGCACTTAGATAGAAATTAGAATTTAAGAAGATAAAATAGCATTGTTTTGTTGAACAGAACTACTCTTTGTAAGTTTCATTAATCGTTTTTTTTCTGTAGTCAGTTTAATTTTAATTTACAGCAAAGGAAATAATAAACAAGAATAGTATCCATTCTAATCAATTGACTGTTTTTCTTTCCAAGAATGAAGTTTTTCAAAGCTGTTAAAACACCGAGAGATGTTGATAGGAAGCTATATGCATTTTTTCTCTCCCTCCAAAGGCTGGACAAGCTCTGATGGTGCCAGCATACTCCTAAATCTGTTAAGTCTGTCTCAGAAGGCACAGATAAAGAGTGCAGGGAATGGAACTGTCCATGTAGTATGTGGTTGAGCAGATATCCAGGTTTGACTTCTTGGAAGGCCTGTAAGCTTATCAAAACAAAATTGATAAGAGTAAAATTCGGCATAGCCAGGCTGAACTCACATTCTTCTGGGCAGTTTCTCAGTGTGCATCTCATTCTAGCTGCTGTCTTTGCCATCCAGTGGCAAAGACACTTCTTGTTTAGATTCTGAGAACTAGATCACATGCTCTCAATTTAATTTCCAGGAATGAAGCAGTTATAATTGGCTTAACTAATAATGAATTAGCAAATTCTAATGAGTTTACTAAAATGAAAATACTTCTTTATTGGTTCTTGTCAGGTCTCATAGCTGCTGAAATCTAAGTTGGTAAAGAAACCTTTAAAAATATTCACACCCAAATATCCCCAAACCTTAAAGTCTTTGTAAAAATCTCTTCCACACATACCTTTTTATCTAGTAAACTGTAATTAGTAAAAAAACTAAGACTAATTGACTTTCCAAAGCAAATAATATTGAGAGGACAAAATTCCACAAGCGTTGCAAGAGACTAGGAAAGGCCAGCTTCCTAGGAACACATCTGGACATCTGGCTTCTGTCTAGATTTAGTGTCTAAAAAGGGTTACATAGCAGCCTTTTTCTGTGGAACTTCCAGGGACTCTGCCTGCCTGTTGTCATGAAATCTCTAGAAATGCCTGATTATCTAGTTAACTGTTGGATTTTGCTGGATGGATTTGCATTCATGTGAAAGGCACATGTGCGCATCTTCCTTCCTCCAGCTCCATACCATCTTCATATGTAATTTGATTGCATGTACCTAATTTCCTTAGGAACACTAAAATGTTCCTGACACTAAATGATTTAATGTAAGGAAAAAGCCCTTTCACTGTGAGTACAGTCCATCTCTGTATACAGAGGTTGCTCAGAGAGTCTGTCAAACCTGTCTGTAGAGGTTTTTCAAGACCTCACTGGCCCAGACACGGAGTGCAGCTCATTGTTGAGCCCGCTTTGAGTAGGAGGCTGGACTGAGTGTCCGCTTAAGGTCCCTTCTGAGGTGAATGAGTATTGTTCTAAGAAGTAGACTAAAAGGAAGGTAAATAGAAACTTTATTTTTTGTGGTGACTTTCTTACTTTGAAGAGGGGAAATGTTAGTATTTTTACTTTTTTAATGCAGAGAAACTATAGTCAAGTATAACTACTTGGCAAACTAGTAGTATTTGTCTTTGACTAGTAAGATACTGTCCAGACTGTTACCTGGTTGTTTAGTATTAAAATACTACAGTACTGCTGGAAGGGAAGGTTGCATTTGTGATCTTTTTTGAAAAGCTGAATGTATTTGGATGTTATATGACAAAGGGAACCTCTAGTGTTGCATAAAACTCTAGTTTGCATTATTGTTATGGAAGTGTTATCTAAATGAACAGTAAATGCAGGAATAGATTGATGGATAAAATGCTTGAGCAAGGGTTGAATAACCTTTTTAGAACTGAGTTTGGAACACCAGCTGCTACAATGATTGCTTTATGTTGCTGTTAATTTGACTTGGTTCAGTTTATGAAAAGGTACTGTCTGTGAAAAGTCAATGGATTATCAGTTTTTTTGAAACAACACTTAAAAGTAGTTTAAGATTAAGTTGTCTTTTAGGTAGCTAATGCAGGCAAAGGATCAAGACTCTTGGGCTAGAGTAACTCAGGTTTAATTTTACTGTAGAGCTTTCATGTTGAACTTGGTAGTTTGACTGTATTTATGCAAGGAAACAAAGTGCAGGCTAAGGCTTGAAGAATGTCCAAAACACAAGAGAAATCAATTAGTAGTAAAAAAGTATGGATAATAAACTATAGTAACCAGGGAATCACACTGAGAGCTTGAGGGAATAAGTTTAGTATGTTGAAATTCTGTGATCTTACAATGGGGCATTGCTGGCTTAATGGATAACAGGGAGTGTTGCATGAGTAACAGTCTTACTCCCAAGCAGTTTGTATAAAGACCAGCTGAATAAGCTTGCATGTGACACAGAAATGTACAACTTTTTGGATTGAAGACCAACTACTTGAATACTGGAAAATAAGTAATTTTTATTAAAGTTTCTTTTTTTAATTGTTGATTTGTTTGGGGTGGGTTTTTTGTGTATGTGGTGTTTCTTTTTTTTTTTTCTTCTTCTAGATCAATGACTACCATTTCAGAAAGTCTACTGGTTAAGAGAACTCTTGAGATACATGGATGTTACATACACCATTTGTAGACTAATGCTTTTACCACCCTTGTAGACTAATGTGGTTTTTTTGTAAGACAGACATGCCTCAAGAAATGTTTGCTTCACCTTCTTCAGTAGCATCAGTGTTATCAGTTGAAGGACTGATATGGAGCAACTGTTTCCAGTGGACCCTAATATATTGAATCACATCTCCTTCTGGCTGATCTGAGCATGGTGACATCCTGTCAGCTCAGTTGTTACCTACAGTGGACTATGGGCTTGGTGCACATAACCTGCTATCATAGAGGGACTAAACATAAAGCTTTGACCAAAGACTCTACAAATTCCTGGTTGACTTCACTTTAAAAAGAGGATTTTATGTCTTAGTTTTACTTCTTGGATTTTGACAGAATGCTAGACTAGTTACTCTGATTTATTCCATTCTATATAGGTTCCAGTTCCACACCCACCCCAATGGTATCAGAATGTCTTCCAGACTTCTTACTGATAAAAAATATTAGAAATCAAGACTAGCATCTGTCAAATGGGGCTCCCTCTCCATTTCTCTCTACACATCTTTCCTTTGGGGGGAGAAGAAGAAGAGAATAGCATGTGAGTAGTTTGAATTTTAATTAAAAAAAAAACCCCTCAATTGTATACTTTGTACAAAAATTAAGGTTTGTTTTTTTGTCTTCTTGAGTGATGACGGGGTAGAAACAGGTGGGTTTGTTGGTTTTTTCTCTTTTTTTGGTGAGGCTTAACTTGTAGCTTGTCTTGTGTGGGAGGGGTTTTTGCAACTGTTTGCAGGAAAGCCTTGCCTTTCAAGGCTAAGATTTCCTGTTGACAGTGATCTTACTTTTTCTTGAGAAGTATACCTTTTCAAGACATTCAGGACCATCAAGGCTGAAGTACCATATGGGGATTTTCTTTATTTTTAAATTATTTTTTTTCTTGTTTGAACTTGTCTTGGATGGATTGTTTAGCAATAAGGACTGAGATCTTTTAAACTCTATTGGGTCCTCTGCCAGCTATTTAAGAACAAAGAAATACCTGTGAAGCTCCCAGTGGCCTTTTCCAATGCAAGGTAGTTCTGTTGTGTTCTGTTCCCACTTAAATTTCTTTAATCTCAGTCTAAATAGCATTTTGCCGTAATCTAGGGAGGAGGTGATAAAAGTATGTTTTCTCTAGTAGGAGCTGGAGATAAGCAACTAATGTGTCCCTGTAGCCATAGCCCAGCTGCATGGGGAATGATAAAAGCCTAGCTGTAGGAGCAGGGCTAGACACTTCCTGGTGGTATATTCTAAACAGATAGGCAATTGTGCTGCACAACAACCCTTCAAATAACAACTTGCAGCAGATAATTTGTCTTTCTATAATTTTGCTTCAGTCATTCTCCTCTGTATGTTAGACATCAGCTATCACAGCTTGCTGGAGGTAGCAAGGTAGGGTATAAATCCAAATTCTGGAGTGGGGGAAGGTGATAGAGCTGTATACGCTAATTCAGAGGAGGAAACCTAAAAGTGTATGGGTATTAAAAATTTTTGTCCCACTTCAGCATATTTAGCTATCAGTCCCATACATTAATTACATTGTATTTTTACTGCATTAATATTATAGTAGCATGTTTTATGCATGGTCCATACCAGCTTACAGCAGCAGAAAGTTCTGCAGGAAATTTAGATTTTACTAGCAATGATACTTTAAGCGTGTACATACATGACAACAAACCAAATTATCAAAGAGACTTCTCTTTCAAGGTGAAAGATGTTGAATTTCTCCTTCCTAAATGAGAGTATAGTAATTTTCTGAATTGCACTTAGTACTAATTCTGGTATTCATGTTCTCTTGCAAAACTCCAGTATAGCTGCCATATAGACACAAAGATCTGAAAAAAAATCTTGAAATTTTGTTTAGATAGGAGAGAAGAAATGTAGAGGATTTCCCCCTGCCCCCTGCAGTTCAGATTCTGTTTCCTTTAAGAGGTAGCAAGTGGCCTACTGGGAAATATTCATGAGACCAGTTCTTTGGCTTTTGGGTTTTCATATTTAAGAATACATTTTTCAGACTTTAGTTTTTGTTTTAATACTGTTAAATGCAAGTGCCTGTCTTGAAGTAGTCCATCATTTTTTTTTGTATTTCTTTTTCAGGAAAAGTGCAAAATGTTTCAAATTCCTGTTCAAAATCTTGATAATATCAGGAAGGCTCGAAAAAAGGTGAAAGGCATTCTTGTGGATCTTGGGCTTGACAGCTGCAGGGAATTGTTGAAGGTAAAGCATTTGAAATACTTGGAAACCAATTGAAACATAAACCCTTGAAAAATATTTCAGTTCTTAGTGTATGTATGATACTCCTCTGCCATAGATCTTTATGGTGGCATGGAATTTAGTGGTTTGGTACATAACATTGAAAGAAACCCTTTTTCTCAACAAGATAGGTTATATATGATGATGCCTATTCTCTGCTAGTAATATTTCAACAAAAGGAAACAGTGCAACTTTAGGAAAAACACTACAGACTAATGAAATGTTATTTGTGTTCTACACAGCAAGCAGATGTAGATTTGAGCCTACTCAGACATTGCATCATGTATCAGGGGCAAGCCTCTGAAGGGACTTTCAAATTGTCAGTTTTTCTGAAATTGACAAGCAGTTAGTCCCAGTAAATTTGTTGCAAGCCTTTAAACTTTGTTTCCAGGGAAAATTAACAGAGCTTGTCTTACTGAGTTGCAGTTCAGTTCTGCATCTTAAAAAGCCTGTGTGCAAGTGTACTGGGGCAATCAAGATGAAACCAGTACCATTGTAGCCACTTTAAGGAGAAAGTATTGTGCAACAAGCAGGAGGAATTCACACCATCAGACTGGCAAACCTAATACCAGAAAAAGTGCAATCACTGTAATGCAACTGAACAGTGGTGGGTTTCAGCCAGCTGGTACACAGGCTTTTTTGACTGTTCAGTATGTTCTTGAACTTCATGTTGACCATAGGCAAGAGTTTGGATTAATTCTGTGTGATGGTGAGTTAACAAAGTAGGTTAAAGTAAGTTAGCACTCTGTAGGGGTGCTATTGTGTCTCGTGGTGTTTTTTCTAAAACTATATAGTAAATTATTGGAAAAAAAATGCTTGGAATTTACATGCAAAACTAATCCTGGAATCTTGGTTATTGCAGTTGAACAATGTTTGATATATCTAAATGAATATCATAAGATCTCAGGGAAAAGTGTATTTGTCTAGTAATTTCCATTTTATTACTGGTTTTATTGTATTGTATATTGTTTTGTAATTAAAGGTTTAAGTTAGAAGTTGTTTGGTCTTGACCCTTTGAAGTTGAAATGTTTTGATGATGCTGGGGTTTTTTTGCTATAAAATGGATTGCAGTTTAACTTTTTGATTGCGGTGTGGGGTTTAATGGTGAATGAGGAATAAGCGGTTTTGTTTGGTTTGGTTTTGGGGGCTGAGGGTGGTGTGTATTTGTTTGGGTTTGTTTTAATTTCTAATAAATTTGAATTACTTTTCTTTCTGGAAAAAGCTTTATGTAATGTGCGCCAAAAAATACTGGTTTAGTTTTTTGCAAATAATTCTTCTTCAGCCAAGTTCATAACTTCAGTTTGTTTCTTCTAGGTGATCTGGGCTGGTTTTGGTATAACTTTAGCAGAAAGTATAACTTTAGCAAGAACTGTTTTAAGAAATTGATTTGTACTTGGCTCATGTGGTACTTCATTTTGGTAGAGGAGAGTGTGTGATGTCTTAGTAGGTGAGAGGTAGCTTAAGGTTGTTTTTTTTCTCCTCAAATATTAAAATTGATTTCTGGACATTGTCCTTGTAAGGAGGCTGGGCAATTTAGGAAACATAAATATGTTATTATAATAATATATGATAATATGATACAAACCTGACCTGCCATCTGGTCTTAAACTGCTCTAATAAGGCATGGTAATGGACACTAGCTTGTGAGGGAGGTGAAGGAATTTCACATACAACTAGTATCTCTTTGTGGCTTGTCAACCAAATGGATTAATTTTTAGGCTAAAAGCTCTTAATTGATCTCTGCTAGGAAGAAAACAAGTCTTTTCTACTAGATTACTAGTTTGATTCTCAAAGTAGTACTTGTAAGTACCCTGTAATGTCAGAGGCTTTCCTTTAGTAAACTCTTTTAGCTTCTTTAACATACTATGATCATTAAGTCTTCATTTAAACTCAGGGCATTTTATCTTTTTGTTCTGGAAAACAGTGATGGTTTTAATATAGAGAGGAGAACTGTTTTTAGTTTTAAAGTGGTTTTCTTTTAAACTTAGAAATACCCACTATACATCAGCATTAATCAAGCATCCCATCTTACTACCTTTCCCTTCTCCTGTTTTCCTCCCCTCCTCCAAGTGAGAAATGTGGGAAGAGCATAACAAGTTAGCCAATCAAAGCTTGCTTCTGGCACTTCAGGGTGGATCTCTGTTTAAAAGAAGAGTTCAAAATAGCTGTTCGCAAACTAACTAGTTGTAGTGAGTATTTCTCTGTAGGAAATAGCCACTTCAGCAAAATCTAGACTTGCTATCACACACAGTTGGCCTGTGGGAATCTCGTGTCCAAGTCTAGGAGCCTCTCTTGGTGGAGAGTACTCAAACCAGAAGCAGAACATGTTTGAGGCAGGCTGTAAACTTTTTTAGCAATGTATAATTCACACCAGTCTGTTCAGATGAAGAATTCTTAGTCAGTCTTAATTATCTTTGTTTTTGCTATCAAACATAGGTAAGAAAAGCGTAGTGTTCTCTAAGGCTGTGGGATTTCTCCTGTTCTATGCAAGGATTCTTTCTAAGGTGTTTTCTTGTTGTTGTTTTTTTTAAGAAGGTTTGGCTGAAGGGCAAATAGATGACTCATTCAGTGTCTAGATGTTCATTAGAACAGAAGGGGATTTTTTTTTTATTGTTGCCCTGAGCTCTTCAGGATTCTTCTTGGGGAAACTTGAAGGTTGAAAAAGCTGGAAAGCTTATTGCAAACTTAGCTACATTTTTCTACATTCTTTAATTTAATTTAATCAGAGTATCACTGGTGTGACCTTCTGGCTCACTGTAATTGTTATACGTGCAAGGATGCTTATATTTGCGTGGTACAGATGCCTAGTGCAGACAGAGCCTGCGTTAAGTAGGATTGTGTATTTGTTTGACTGCTAGAGGCTTTATTTTCTTTTTGTGGCTCAGTATATCCTGGGCTGCATGTAAACTTCACATAAAAATTACATTGTTTTTTTGACCACAAACTATTTGATTTATGAATTCCACTTCTCTTGAAGATGATTTAATCTTAAATGGTCTTTATCACCTGCTTCTGCTGTCCCAATGGGGTTTGGTGCAAAGGTGAAAACATCTTGCCTTCTCTAAGCATCTTGCAGAATTTTGAGTGAAGAGAGGTTTGTGAAAGGGAAGGAGAATGTGAGGGGAGAAGTGATGCTGGCTTTCTGTGAGTTAAGCCTGAATTTGTAGCCTCTGTTTCATCTAAGACAGTCTAGTGTGCTGTTGAAGCTAGCCTAGGGTTTTCAGAAATGCATAGCAAGTGGTAATCTAGTTATTGTACTTATTAAGTTTGTGTTTGCATATGTGTGGGCCTCAGAAAATTGGAGAGGAACTTAAGATTTTGATTGGTAGGTGGCTTTGGCTTGAGGAACATGAACTGCTCTGATGGAATTGATTAGAAGAATGTTATGAGGAAAGATATTTACCCTGACGTGGTTGTTCAGACGGGATAATATCATTGCTTTTACAGCTTGAAGAAAAATACTGCTGCTCCTTGAAATAAGCTTCTGCGAATGTCTTTGCTTTTCCAAGTTAAAAGTGTAGCAATGTTGCAAAGTAAACTGTAGTGGTAATTTAATAAATGGAAGTAGATAGTGAAATATTACAGATTTAGGAGGAGAAGGGTAGAGGGAGAAGTTCACTGTGAACTTGGCTAGAAACAATGGAAGTAAAATGTAAATATTTTCACTCCTAGATTATTTTCAGTAACCATGAAGTGTTCAGAATTACTACTATATTACAAGGCAGTCATATGAACAAGTATTTGAGGTGAAATGAATTGAAAAAGATGTCAAAGAAGCAATTTCTTTGAACTGAGTTCTGAGATCTGTATCTGAATACTGTATGGACTTTCCAGTCATCCTCTGTGTGGTTTTCCTTTTACTTTTTCCTTGCTCTATATTGAGAGTATTTTTGTATTCAGAACAGATTGCAAAAGCAGATTATTTCTTGTTTCCTTTTTTCTTTTAGAATCTTAAAAGTTTTGACCCAGGTGAAAAACACTTTTGTAACACCTCATGGAGTGATGTCTGTCCTTGGGAGTCTGTGGGCAAAAGGAAGGTATGTGTATCTGTGTTAGAAATTTTGTGTAGATGTGCATGTGAAGTCCCTGAATTTTATCACTTCAAGAAGTCCTGGAAAAGTTAAAACACTTTTTTAAAAAAAAAAAAGCCTTAACATGTTTTCTAAGTACTGCTAGTGAGGGAATAATATTTCATTTCCTCTGTGTTCTTCTTTGTAATGTAGCTGGTTATAAGGACTATATATATATCAGTGTGTAGTCTTAACATGCTCTTTTATACAACATGATTCTTGGTTTTTTGGAAGTATGAAAAAGTGATTGCATAGATGTGAATGGATTAAGATTAAATGATTGCTAGTGGCGTGGGATGGGGTTGCAGTTGAAAACAGTCCGGTTGGATTTGTTTACGTGAAACAGCTTTTAGTCCTATATAGCTGGAATCTTTTGTGAAGCTGTAATCTACAAGAAAGGCAGGGTTGAGATGAACAAACAAAAGGATTTCTATAATTTTATATTGTAGGAAGTTTCTAAGATACTATGAGAGCATAGGAGTATATCCAGAAGAGAAGGCAGTCTTTTCTCAGTCTTGCTGAAGAGTCTTAAGGCTCCTGATTGCTTTCACAAGGAAGGTCTGTCAACAGCATGTAAATAGTGCTCTTTTCATCCTGAATCAAAAAGTAGTGGTTTAGAATAGTGTGGTGGTGGTTTGTCAGGAGTTTGGTTTTTTTATCTGCATTTACCATCTTTAAAACAAGCCAAGGCTGTCAAGTGCAATAGTTACATTTTTTAACAAAGCCCACAACGTAGAGGCTGACCGAACAAAGCCAGTCTTTGCCAAACTATCAGTATAAAGTGACCCCTTCTCCTGCCCTTCAGCACCTTTGTCTGCTTTGTCTCCTAGTTCTCCTTTCTTGGATTGGGTTCCCACATTTCAAACTGGAGGTTCATCTGTTCACATGAATTTGTAGATTAGAGTCAAATGTGACTTGTTTGACAAGGCCTATATAGACATCTAACCTCTTAGCACCACTTCAGATAAAGCTTATGGTTACCTTCAGTCAAGACTACCTGAATAAATCCTGTTAATGGTTATGATGGTTTCTCTCCTTTTTTTTTTGCTTCCCTCCTTTTTAATTTTTTCTTTATGCACATGGAAAAATTCTCCTTTTATCAGGTCTCCTGGCTCCAGTCAGCATGTTACTTGAGTTCTGGCCCTGCTGATTTTGTCTTTTTTGCCTTTTCATCCACCTTCTGACTTAAGAAAGAAATTCAGTGTTGGTAGATCTTCTGTGGTTAGCTGAGCAGGGCAGGTTCCCCCTCCTCCCCAGACATGAAACAGTGGAAGAGGAGGATGAAGACAGAGCAAGTGAAGCTTCCTATCTAGAATGTACTATGAAGGGTTTTAAAAATTATCTTCCTTCCACAGTCCTTTGGGAACAATGATGGGCCGTTTCAGTGAAAAGAACTAAAATTAATGCACTGAAGAGTGAATCTTCTTTCATCCCTGTTGTCTAGAGAGAGACCAGGCAGAGAGACCTGATCTTTACCAGAAGGGGGAAACACAGATCCTGACTTGTCTAGGTAGCATGACCAGTAGTATCTGTATCTGCAAAAAATAAGATTGGAATCTCATCTGATAGACTTCAGTGTAGAGTTTGTTGGTGTGGAACAGATTTGCCAAGCTGTTTCTTTTGGGTACTAAACTTGTTCCCATCCATTTTCTTTAAACAACCGTGGTTTCTTGATATATAGCACTTGCATATCTTGGCATCAAGCTGCTTAGATTTGGGAGAAAAGAAGTTGGTCCTTCAGGATGTTCAATTGCAAAGTTGTTGACATAAGAGGAAAATAAATTGTATGAGCTATATTGGAAACTCAAAAGGCTGGAGAAGATGTCTATTTAGATGAGGGGGTGGTTTCTACCATTAGTACTATTTTTAGGAAGACATTAATAATTTAGGAAGAACATCAGTTTTTGGAGGCTATCGTGTCTTTCTGCTTGTCTCTAGGTTGTGTGGAAAGTGAGACTACACAACGGAAAGTGTTACTACGTTCTGGGGTATGTTCTTTGGAGTGGGACTAATTGAGTTTTCTTAAATCTTAATCTGCTTTAGATTGCATGACTA
>VZZY01000778.1:0-27407 GCA_013400335.1 Eurystomus gularis
GATGGCAATTACATCACTGTCAGGACTGATTCTGTGGAACAGGCTTTGGGGAAGTTACAGACTGGACTCAGTGGCAGATGGGAACAGAATTCAGGAGCTGGATTGTGGAATTGGATTCAGGAACACACAGACCAGGATCAAAAGCAGGACAGACAGAGTCCTCCTTGGATGCTGGCTATCGAAGAAGACAACTTGACCCTTGTGATCACTCAGCTTTATACTGACATATATTACATATATGGGATAGAATAACTTTTTGGTCAGTTTAGGGCCCTTCCTGCCCTACCTCATTTCCTATGAATGTTTTATCCTCCTCTCCCATGCTGTGGGTCCACTATCAGTCCATCCCACTTCTTGTTCTCCCCTTTCATCCTTTGCTGTAATAACAAATATTTGTGAAACTAAGAATATGTGATTCCCAAGGGGTTTGTATCTCATGGCTGAGTGAATTTTTAACTGAATTATACTAAGGCTGCAGCACAATTCTATCCCTTATTCGACACTGGGGACTCTACCCAGAGAGAAATACCACCTGAGTATTTATATAGTCATTTAGAGAACTAGTAAGGACATAGGTTTGTTCTTTTAGAAGCCAGCACATACAGAAATTTCTTAATTCATATACAACATTTAAAATGCTTATATATAGCCAATATTTTTAAGAGCATGATAAATTTCAACAAGAGAGAACAATGGGATATTTGAAACTATTTAGCTGTTTCTCCTAATCAAATGACACCATTGCAGGCTTGAGCTAAAGATGAGGCTGGGTGACGATGCATGGAAGGGATGCATACTATTCAGTCTATAAATGAAAACAAGAAAAATGTGGAAATTGTAGCAAGTGACAGGTCAATTACCTTGTTTGCTGCAAAAAAAATTGTTTGTATTTTTCTGTTAATGAAGACCAAGCTCTCAAAACGGCAAGTAAATGGTTTTTAAAAGTGTCAAATATGTTTTGCCTTATTTGTCAAAGGTACAAATAATCTGCCTGGCAATAATGAAAGCATGAAGTCAGAAGTTTCCATAAGAAATAAACATACATGCAATTTATCAGTTCCCATAAGAAATTCGTCATAACATTATTTGTAATTTTTCTTATGTACAGTTAATAATAATGTATATTAAAACATTTACTTTATAATTCATGAGATTTGGACACTAAAGTTCTGAAACACTAAGTTCTGAAATTGGACATACAATTTTAGAAGCTCATAAATATACATGACTAAAAAGCCATAAATAGCAGCATGTCTATCCAGCTAAGAAATGTGCTACTTTTGTGTTTTTATAATCATGCATTGAAATGAGATCAGCCAACTACTGGTAGCTGTTGGAAAATGGGATATATACACACACACCCTTGAATATCAGAAATTATGGCCACTGTGCAATTTTAACTAGTGGTATGATTTAATGACTCTCAAAATCAGTAGAATGGGCCAGACTCTAAAATAAAGATTCAAGCTGGTTCTTCTGTGATGTTTTGGGAAAAAAAAAAAAAACCACACAAAAAAACCCCAAACCAACCAAACCAAACCAAAAGGAAGTAACAACAAAAGGGGAAAAAGAAGGTTTTCGAGTATTATTATGACCAGCCAGTCAAATTACAAGGTAGGGTTGACTTCAAATTGTTATGTCCCAGAATTCACCTCAAATACACAGTGATATATAAACAGGCTTGAACATACTGAAGGTTTATTTTTTATTTAAAGCAGTTCTTCTCCTCTATGGACTAAGAAGAAAAATTAATAAAGATTTTAGAGATTTCCCAAGAAAACTAACCACTGTTCTTATATCTCCATCCCAAAACATTGCAGTTCTGGTGGAATTTTAATGAGGTTTTTTAGCATATTAAATGATATAAGATACAAATTTTAAAAGCTATTTCACAATGAAATAGGATCTGTTTATTTTTTGTCCTAAAAATAATAATGTCCAAAATATCACATTTTCAAATTAGTATTTCCCAGGAGAAAAATGTGCTGCCAGAAAATTTCTCAAAACTCAACTAGAATGCACCCTTTAGGATTTGGTTTTAGGTTTTGCTCTCAAATGAGATACTTCAGCTATTTCAAGAACAAAACCAACCTGAAAATTACATCTTCTCTATCTATGTCTTAGTTTATTTATAGATCAAATCTTCAGACTAACTAAAGAAATCTGTCAACAAGAAGAAAGATTTCTGTGCCCAGCATTTTTGCTAACACAGAAAGGAACATGTCCGTGCTACTTGTGTCACCTGCTTCCTAACTGCAACCTGAGGCACCTCGGTCACTTTAGCCATCAACAGAGAAACAGGACATGCAGGGTAAATTCACTGAACGTGGAAGTAGCCACAATAAAACCTTTGCACATGGATAAGTGCTTTACATTCCATCTGTTTTTAATTTGCTTGTAAGAATAAACAGGCACTTCTCATCATTAATGCCTTTTTTAAATCAAACATGAGATGTAATGTGAGCATACACCAATAATGTTATCACTTTCTTTTCCTGGGTAGTGCATGTATTCACACCTGTCACAAAAAAACCCCTGTCAATTACCATGCAACAATAGAAACTTTAACAGCAGTGGAGTCTCAACAGAAAAAGAAGCTCTTTTTTTTAATTTTTGCTTTTGCAATTGTTTCTGAAAAACAACAAGTGCAAATTCCCCTATTGTGGCCCCCTCCCCCCCGCTAGCACATATCCTTTTGCTTTTCTGTGCCTTTTATGTAAGATATACTCCTCTTCAATACAGAACTCTGTTCATGGTGGGAAAAGAATGCTTATCCAGGGCAAAAGCCAGCAAGATGACCCTTTGGCATGTTCTAGAAACCAAGCCAAAGAGTTGCACATTTGAAAAACAATAGGAAGCAGCAACACATTAGCAGGCAGTTCCTACTCATGGTACTCTCTACTTTCTTTCTGTGTGATTTTTCTTGCTCTTAAATTCTGTCTTTGTTGATTCCTGATTGTATGCTGGTATAGACTTACCACCTGGAATGCCTTTGAGACTGCACACAAGAACAGCTCTACGCAGACCGGTTTCTCCAGGTATGGCTGAAACCTCTTCAAGGCAATGCCTTTGAATCCTTGGCTCTACTGAAATCTTATTAAGAGTCCACTAAGCTTCTCACTAGAGCTAGGATTTCAACCAGCCACCATGAGTCTCTAAAGCACTATACTTGATAGAGAAATTATTTAAACAGTAATAGATCTCCTCCATACTGTTGTTTCATACTCAGTTTAAGCTTGCATGCACAGTATCATTTCAGAAAGTGAGGTCCTGCAATTCCTATATTATCTGTATATTGCTGCCCTTAGAGAATTGGTTCAAGCATTCCCACAGCTCAACGAGGCTGCACAATTCCTTTCCAGGCTGAGGAAATGCACCGGCTGAAAAGTGATCCAGGAGCAGGCGGGAGTTTCATTGAGGAAGGTGTGTGCTTCTGCCAGTAGAGAGGAGGAATTAGTCTGGAGTGGGAAGTAAGTGGCACCACATCACCATGTTTTAAGACTACAGTGCTGTTTCCTACCTCAAACTACTGCTTCTATGTTTTATTCCTCCCTTAACTTCATGATCCAACAGGTCCCTCCTCCAGTGTTTCTGTCTGTAGAGATTACAGTTCAGAAAATGTGTACAGAAATAATCAACTTGTGAGCTTGTATTTCTCAGCAACTCACTGTTCTCAGAGCTTTTCATTCTTTTGAATCTTCACAATGAGATAAAGTGCTAGAGCATGCAGCAAAAAAAAAAAAATAAATTGTATCTTGCAAAAAAGTTCAAGCTACAACTAGGATCATGGAAAGGTCTTACAAAAATCCTTCGAGGCACCGAGAAACATTCTGAGCAGTCTGACACTAAGGTCATGCACCCAGCATGCTGGAAGACTGCAGTCTCTCTTTTAAATTAGGCAAAGCATGAAGTTAGATCTGTGCTTCCCACGAGTCAGGTAAGTGCCATAACCCTACCCTCCTGGCTGCCTGGGGGAAGGATGGGCCCTGCTGGTCTTTTTCAGTGTTTCCCCCAGGGAACTTTTGATTAAACTAATATATTGCCACAAAAGCTTTTCAGTTTAAAATGGATCTTTGCTTTCTGATGAAAAGCCACTCAGGAAAAAAAAGAAATACTACCTTGTTCTAAAAAACAGGAGATGCTGTTTATTGCTCAGGCTTGACAAAGTCTGGCTTGTATCAAGGTCCGGAAAAAATGAACACCTAGAGCGTTTCCATATTTCACAGGGAAAGAGAAGGTTATTCCCCACAGTAGCAGCATCCTCTGCTCCACTTTGGCTGGAGCCAAGGCGAGAAAAAAAAAAAAAAAAAAAAAAAAAAAAAAAAAAAAAAAAAAAGACAACCAAACAAACAGAGAAGAGAGACAGGAAAAGAACTGTTCTTATTCTGGTTTTGAAATAGATACAGGAAACTTGTGAGGGACCAGCTCATCAGGAAGAAAGATTTCCACCCACGCTGCTCCACACAGATCGGGTCAGTAAATGCACAGCATAGCCTGTGTAATGGAAAATAACACAGCCTCACAACAAAAGCCAGGGCTCATGCTGAGAAAGAGATGAAGGGATTGAAAACGAGCTGTAAAGTATGTGGGGAAGTTGGAGGACAATCGAGGCCGGTGTCTGCTGACAGTGGCTCTACCACAGCCATTCCACCTACCACTAGCAGGAGCCACAAGCCACAAGCTTGCATGGGGTGGACTGACATTGAGTAAGGCCTTGGAGAATTTGAGTCTTGCTGCTGTTGAACTTTGCCATGATGTTGGTAGCCATTTCAGCTAATGCCTCCTCCAGCAGTGTTTCATAAGGCCCTTGGGAAGGATATCCTCCATAAGCTCTGGATTTCATGAAAATCCATGGTGCAATCTAGCTCATGGGTGCTGAATGGCTGAGTTAATGATACCATCCTATGTCCATTTTGAGGAAATATTTCATATTTTCCTGAGGCTCTGAGATTAAGTATCTTGATAGCTAAACAGTATCTGCTGTCTGACTGACTGTTGTTTATAAGGAGTGCCAGACAGAGAGAGGTCGTATGGTTGAATTTCTAAGGATTAGAATCATAAAATCATTAAGGTTGGAAAAGACCTCTAAGATGATGAAGTCCAGCCATCAACCCAACACTACCATGACCACTAGACCATGTCCTGAATTGCCACATCTACGCATTTTTTTAACACCTCTGGGGATGATGACTCTACCACTTCCCGGAGTAGACTGTTCCAATGCTTAATCACTCTCTCGGTAAAGAAATTTTTCCTAATATCAAATCTAAACCTGCCCTGGTGCGATTTGAGGCCATTTCCTCTCATCCTATCAATTGTTACGTGGGAGAAAAGACCAATGCCCACCTCTCTACAACCTCCTTTCAGGTAGCTGTATAGAGCAATAAGCCTTCTCTTCTCTAGGCTAAAGTCTAAACAGGTTAGTTACAGGAGGAAAAAACCCAACAAAACCACAAGTGAAAGTAGTAGCAGGTACTATTTTACTACATGGCATTTGGAAATGACCCTTCAAATCGACAGTCTGACTAATGCAAGAGTCATTATTCATATTAAAAATGATTGCCTAAAAAAAAAAACCAATTTCTGTGTAATTTTAGTAACATATGTATACAAGTTTTCCATAAGACTAGAAACCACTTATATTCTTAATCCTTATAAATTATTGACTTTTGACCAAAAAGCAGACATAGTATATTACCTGACTATATACTTCAACCATCATTTTATAGCTTGTACCCAAATTTAGATCTTGTGTATAGATTTACTCTTCTACTAATGCATCCTAACATCACAACTAATTCCTCAGAAAAGACAGCTTGGAGACTTCTGCAAACAGCCAGCTGAGTTAAATCTTAGCAGTTCTAACCTCAAAGCTTAATTGATTACGGTGAAGATTAAAGCAGACATATTTCAACTCCAAGATTTATTGGTTACTGTACCAAAGATAGGTTTCTATCACACTGAGGTCAATAAAGACTTTCTACACTTGCGAACAGCAAGGAAATAAAATATAATTGCACTTCAGTGTTAGATATATATCAGCAGAGAAAGGACTGTGAATCTGTGTAGGTAGCAGAAAATACATTATAGGTTCCAAATTTGAACAATGAATTGAAAACAATGCAGAAAAATGATTCTAGATCTATAAATTTCTTCATATTTAGAGCAAGCATGATGCACACAGATGGGTGAGAAAAACATAACGGAATTTAAATGACTTTGTTGTTCAGTCACTGCTTAAACTATCATCTATTTAAATATTAAAGAATATAATAATTTGGCACACATAAATATTTACGATGGCTTTTAGAAACTAGAGAAATGCTTAGAATCTTTATGCTACCTGAACCTTACTACAATGCTTTTGCAACCAAGAAGAAACCTTAATCAGCTGACAAAATTCTTTCCTGAATGAAACTTACCTGAAAGCCATTTTGCAAAAGCAGATTATTAAATTATTTCTTTGCCAGTCTCTCAGAGGTTCACAGTGCCTTCATCTACTTCTTGGGCTTTTGCAGCAAGTGATTGTTTGCAAAATACGTCTGTCTAAAATTTAAGAATTATTTACTATATTTTGAATACATCAGTGTGCGCATGCAAAAAACATTGCCAATAGGGTCATGTTGCACTTTCACCAACACATCATGAAAAAAAAAAAACCACACCCTTATGTGCCTATCTGACTGAAAACACATTAGGATGAAAAGATAGATGAGATTTAAAGATGTCAGATTGCCTGGAATAGCACGCACATACACGCACACACACAAGGAGAAAAAAAAAATGTAGAAGACAGTCTTAAAGGAGAGGCAGGGGGAAAGAGTAATGCAAACTCAGAGAAAAGTCCCCAGAAGACTACAGTGGTTTCAGAAAAGAGAAACCATGGCTACAGGCATGGGTAGAAGTCTCTACTCCAGGATAGTCACACCCAGGACAGGAAGATTCTGTCCAAAGAACATGTGAGTGATAAGAAAACAGACTCTGAAAATTGTATGCTCATCTGTTGATAGTGTTTCATCCATCTTCCTATTTTTCTTGAGCTTACTAATGCAGAAGACAGTCTACTTTTTTCTTTTCTTTTTTTTTTTTTTTCCAATTCCTTTTTTTTTCTGACATCTGCATTATTTCAATTA
Source organism: Eurystomus gularis (assembly GCA_013400335.1). Lineage (NCBI taxonomy): Eukaryota > Metazoa > Chordata > Aves > Coraciiformes > Coraciidae > Eurystomus > Eurystomus gularis. The sequence continues at coordinate 7,134 of VZZY01000778.1, forward strand.
CTACATGGCCTGTAAGAGACAAATTGTTAACATCCAAGGAAGTATGCAACCTGTGGGATCAAAAGTCATTTGAGGAGCCTGTACCAGGTTAGGAGTCTATGCCAAAAGTGTGCAGGAGGAGTCATGAGAGATGGAAGATGCTCAGGGAAAAATCTGAAATCAAAGATGTCTACTGGGATAGGGCCTATAAACTGCACATTATTAAGTGTTCAGCTTACATTCAATGTTCTGTTGCAATATTAGAGATGGTGAAACAATTAAGTCAAGTCCAAGAATGACAGCCAGCACTAAGACCAAGTGTTTCTGGTGTGAGCTATTGATAGTTCACTCAATTTACATCGGGTCATTGCCTGGCTTTGGATAGCTCTGAGAAGACAGGTGTCATTGTACAAAGGAACATGGAAACATTATTCTGCTCACAGAAATCTGGAGTTTCCACTTGTAGTGGGCCTGGCTGAGCTGGTTTTCCACATAGCAGCAGTGTTTTTGTGCTGGGAGTTAGAAGGGTGTTGAAAACACACCCGTGTTGTGACTACTGCTGAGCAGCGCTCGCACAGCACCCAAGGCTCTTCCCAACACTTCTCCCCCAGTGGGATGGGGTGGGCAAGATCTTGGGAGGGGACACAACCAGGACAGCTGACCCAAACTGACCAAAGGGATATTCCATACCATATGAAGTCAGCTCAGCTATAAAGCTAGGGAGAAGGAGGAGAGGGGAGGCCGTTCCGTTGTCCTCCAGAGCAACTGCTATGCGTCTTGGAGCCCTGCTTCCCAGGGAGTGGCCAAACATCGCCTGCTGATGGGAAGTAGAGAATAAATCTGTTTTCCTTTGCTTCTGCATGCGGATTTGCTTGGCTTTTGCTTCTATTATTAAACTGCTTTTTGTTTCTCACTTATTTTCCTCCCCTGTTTTTTTGCTCTGCTGAGGAGGGAGAGGAAATAAAAGGGGGGGTGATAGAGTGGCTTGGTGGGCACCTCGCGCTCAGCCAATGTTAACCCACCACACTGCTATGTTTGTGTTTGCTGGCCTCCTTAGTAGCTATTGGAGAACAGTTACCTGTTAACTTTGAGATATTACTGCTCCCACAAGCCAAATATGGTGTGACAAATCCTTCTGCTGTCCCAGAAAATGATGAGGTTAGGTGAAACTACTACACAGACTTTTTGTCTGAGGTCACAATCAGTGGTTATTTTTGCCTTTGTGAAATATTTAAATTCCAATGCATGATATTTAATTGCAAATTCTTTAAGTTGTTTTGTGTTGGTTTTTAGAAAGTTGCTTTGAATATGTGAAAACTCCTTTTGCTATTTTCTCACTAAAGATTTTCTTTTCATAGGTACTGCCTACCTGTAGTACAAAACCAAAGGCTAGCAACAGTTGTATTGCAGTTCTTATAGTCCCAGAACCCCCATAAAACAAATCCAGTCCTTGTCCAAAAGCATTGTAAGTTGAATGAATGATAACAACAACCTAAATATAAACTAAGGCTTCCACAATAATTGCTAATGTTTTCTAAATTAGAACTACACAAGCATATACTTCTTCGTAGGCAGTTTTGTACTGAACTCTGTCATAGGAGTATGTCCGCCAGGAAACTGAACAGCTCAGGAGATGTCAATGATTCAGATGCATCATCAGGAACAACAAGATCCCAGTGCATTTAGTCATATTTCACTGCCTCCTACATAATTAATTTAATTTATTTGCTATATTCTCAATCCACTTCTCCATTAGTACCAAAAGAACTGAGGCTTCAAAATCACTGCTGTATTCTATCTAGTGGCAGGTCTAAGTACCCATGGATTTAGAAATACATTATGACAGAAGAATATGCATAGAGACATGCTGTGGTGAGATTTATTTCAGCTAGCTGTGACCATCCACTTTTCCATACCAGCTATCCTGGCTCTCTCTTTAGAGAATGAATCTTTCCGAGGAGAGGAAGAAATACCCTCTAGCGTTGATTGCATATTGGTTTTGGATCCATTAAGTCCCTCTAATTTCCATTGGCTAAACATGTTGAATGTAAGTTACACTAGGCACAGTGCCTTTGGTAAAATTTAGTACATTGGAGTTCAGGCCCAAAGACTTTAAAATATTAGATTCATTCTTAGGAATCAGAAATTGTGTGACTCAGGTAAACAAATCTCTCTGTATTCCTGGCATTGAAGGCAAGCAAATTTAATTTTCTTTTAAGGCAGTTTAGTTGTTATTAGCATCACAAATTCTGCTCATTATTGAATATTCCTGTGAGACAACCAAGACTGGGCCTTTATCTAAGTGGCAACAAAGAAAATTAACCTGGGAGCTCCCTATTCTCCATTGATCTAGGCTACAACTGAAACTCTCAGAGGGTGTTGAGGCTCCTGAACGAAAAACTCTTTCTGTTTAAAATAGGTTGCTGGCCATCTGAATATGTTATTGCCAAAGTAACTCTGGTTTTTGGGGGGTTTGTGGGGGTTTTTGGTTTTTTTTTTTGGTTGGTCTTTTTTTGTGTGTGTGTGCATGTGGTTTTTTTTGATTGGTTGGTTTTTTTAAAGGACTACAATAAATTACTTTGACATACAACTTGATTATTAAAAAAAAAAAAAAATTACTATACTGCGTGATAGCATAGAAAATACACTTAAAGCCACAAATGACTCTAAGCAGAGAAAGGCCACAAACATGTTGGAGGACAGGTTTACAATTCAAAATTATTTTGACAAATTGAGAAAATACTCCAGAAAAAAAAAAATGATGCCATGCAATAAAGGCAGCTGTAAAGTATAACGCTTGAGCAGGAAGCATAAACTTCAAGAAAACTGCATAGTGAACAATTCACTAGACAATGGTAATGCTGAAAAAGCTAGGAGCTCAAATAGCTCACAAACTCCAAGCTATTGAAAAAAAAAGGAAAAGAGCAAAGGCGGATGCTTGAGTGGCCGTATTCTCTATTGGACATGGGACAAAGGCCCCCACTTCACAAGCTGGGACCACAGCATCAGCTGTGAAGCATGAAGCTCATGTTGAGAACTGCACTTCAGGAAAGATAAGGGCAATGGTGCCCAGTGAAATTTTCTTATCCTCAGTATTGATATTTTCTTTATTTAAAAAATGTCCAGAATGTGTAAATTTCTCTACAAAATACATTGCTAACTATATTTTGGAATATTAGAAATAATTTACCTTTTGATTTATTGCTTCACGTTTAATACAGAGGTGACAAAAAAAAAGAAATCTATTGCATCAGCCTGGAATCTAACATGTTTTTAATAACACATGGAATAACTGTTATTGCTATATTTATTCTATGCATAAAATAACATTAAAAATGCATGTGAAAATACTGAAATATTTCATTCTACTTTGCTGACCTAACATTATAGGTTTAATTTCAGCTGGCCGTTAGCTGAGCTGGCCTATCTCAGCCACTTTGCTGCCCAGTGGGAACAAGAAAACCATGTCCCTCTTTGGCCAGATTTCAGCTTGTATTACTTATTGTTGGCTCTACAGACAAAAGCTAAGGTTGGTTAGAAACAAATGATCTCCTGACAGAGAATTTTACTGACGTAGACTTTTCTTTCGCAGAAACTCTGGAGTTAGAGGAAAACCTATTTAGCAGTGAGAAAGCATTTGAAACTAAACCAAAGCTCCTCAGATTTTTCTCTCTGAGGAAAAACATAACTTCCATCATGACTAATGTCACTTACCATCTCCCAGAGTTAGAGGTCTATCTTTAAATCCTCATGCACGCGGAGTAGGCCACATGAAGCTCAGACAACACAGCATTGCTAGACATCCTTTTTTGGAAAAACATCCTATTTGGTATCCTCTCTTCGTCAGCCTGCTGACTCATTAAAACAGAAAAGATCACACTTTGAGCTTGAGTATAACAACACAGGTTTCAGGGTTTTCCAATCCTTTTCCAGTAAAATTTAGATTTTGCATCTTGAATGTGAAAGAGAGCTCTACCATTGACTTTCAAAGGTACATTTGCAGATCAGCTTATTATAATTTGCACTGAATTATTAACGCTGAGCTGACTAATTCAAAATGTGTGTGCTGGTTCTATTAGAGCATACTGTGCTCTACAGAGCAAATGAAATCGGAGCAGATTGAGAAGGGTAGAATTTGTGCAACTTCTTTGCTGACCCCTGCAGGCACAAGCTGATCCTGTAAATTTTCACCTTTGACTACATCTATTTTGTACACTTCTTGCACAACACAGAGCTCAGGAGGAAATTAAATATGGCCTAAATCTACATTCTAATGCAATTCTAATGCATCACATTATTTCTAGTAATGATCTCCCCCCACAGAAGGAGCTGATGCACATTATCAAACATGAATATATCTAAAGATTTAAAAGAGAAATTAGTTCATTAAAATATTTGTTCACCTCAAAACACTACTCGGTGAGAGGAACGGATGAGAAAATCACTTTGCCAGGTTTTTCAAACAGCACAAATAGAAAGTACAGCATTTAATATAAATGATGATATTCACATTTCAGTTTTCAAAAATTAAAAAAACATTTTTTTTTCTTTAGACTTTGACGAATCTACCCTTTTGGGGTGCATCTATATCATTCATACCTAGCATAATCAAGGTTACTGTTTTCCAACCATTCTATTGCCTGCGTTTCTTTCCTGATCTCCTCTTGCTTGATTTGCTGCCTCCTCCAGCCCTGGGACATTTGCTGCTCTTTCTCCCCTCCCACTCCCAAGACAATTTACTCATTCTATTCCTCAGATTTGTGCCCCTATTTCTTACTTCCAGACTTCTGCTTTTGCCTCCATCTTCCATGACTCCTACTGTTCCCTTGTTCTCCCTTTCCACACTGTGCTTCCTTCCTCCTCCTGGCCCTCAGTGAGTTCATTTCTGCTTCAGCTCTTCACATCTGCCTCTCACACCTTGTCTTGGGCTGACATGTCCAGTTGAACTCACTGTTGGGCTTTCTGTTTGTCCCAGTGTGCTCCACACTGTTATGAGTACCTAGCACCCTTCCCTAGCAAGCAGCATGTCTGTTGAGGAGAGCTCAGCAGTCCTTTGATGGTATTACCATGAAGACATCGTTCTCTGCTTTATTAATTCTATGCAAGCTGCTATCTCTGAGTAGAGGGATCAAACTGAAATACAGAACATTTGACAATTTTCTCAGTTGTAAAAGATCAAGAGTTCCTGTTCATGGAAACACCACACCATATTTAGAGTGACAGTTAAAAACAACCAACCAACCAACAAAATCTAATGTACTCAGCTTGCTTTGGAAATCAGGCAGAGTTTTACTGGAGGAAAGAACTAATGTGAAGGCCTAATGATATATAAATATTCTCTGTGGGAAAATAAATAAAACAATGTTCTTTTTGCAACAGTAGGTATGAAATCTTACAGGGTGAAAAAACCTCTCTCTCTTTTTAAGCATTTCTATGTTTCTTGAAATTGTTTACATCATGAATCCTAGTGCCTTTCTGGACCAGGTAAGTAATAAAAGATTATTAACCATAGTTCCATTCTCGAGTGAATGGGGAACATTGCATGCAGACCTCAAATAAGATGGATTTGAAGAGCATTAGTCAATATATATAGACAAAATCACCGTTTTAAGGAGAGTGTGGGTTACATAAAAGGGCAGTGGTCTCATCAGTTAATGGAAACTTGGGCTGTTATTCCTGAAGACTTGTTCTTTCAGTCTAACAAGATCATGAGAGTTTAGTATGACTATTGATGCTTTCTATATTTCAGCAAAATTTTAGTTGCCCTATGAAATAAGTATAACAGAGAGGAATCCATGTCAGTATCTAAACACACTGTTTCACTGAAGAACAACATAAATCCATTTTTCTTACTAAAACAGATGACAAATACAAATATTAGACAAAAATATTCTAACTTCCATTAAGTATGTTTTTAGAATGAGATTTTACTGCAGTTATAAAAGAAAATAAAGCTTTTTTAAAAATAACCTGTCACTACACCTAAGAAAAATTAAGCCTCCATGCTCCCTCAGATATTCCTCCAGTTGAGGTTCTCAGGCAGCACTCAGACGTCAGCTGGCATTTTCTGTCTGGTTATTCTACTTATTTCCTTAGACAAAATATTGGAATAAACATTACACTCCAGGCATGTATGAAATTATACCAAATGAAAATTTCAGTGACAATATTTGGATCCATCTTCACCCAAAAACAAGCCAAGAATTCACAGCCTCTACAAATTAATCCGTGCCTGGGACTCTCTGACTGTGGGCAAGATTTCTTGATCTATGCAGATGGAAACAAAGGAGAATAAATTAACGGCTAACTGGAAGGCCAAAAGGTTATAGTTAGTTCCGAATTAAAGCTACAAAAAGGAAAATTAATTGTGAATATTGGGAAATAATTTTTAATTATGCATTCTGTTAAACAACATGGCCACATGTGCTCGTGAAAGCAGTGGCATTATGAGGTGACATTTTATAACTTGGTGGGCAAATTAATTTTAAGTATTCTTCAGGGCATAATTTTGCATTAGATAAAATACAGGAATGGTATATTGCTTTCAATTATTTCTATAATTCTAAGATGAACTGAAAAATTACTGGGCTTTAACCACTCCTTTCTCTATTAGTACTTTTCTATCAGGTTATTGTTCTTTGTCAAATCTCCCCTTTCATCAAGTATTTCTGATAAGACAGGACCTTCTCTGGGTTTCCAAATGTGCAGTGACTTTCAGCTGTGCAACAGACAGCAAAAGGATATGCAGACGGATGAAAGTGCTTTTTAGAACCATTAGATAACTAATGGCATCCTTATGTGCCTAAGCCCAGAAAAATATAGCTCAAATTTTCTTCTCCAAACTTGCCAGTGGCATCTACGAAACTTTAAATTTCCCTTCTTCAGAAATGTCTTTTTTTAAGCAATACGGTTCTTTCCAGATTTATTATCTGCAGTGCATGAAAATACAAATAAAATAAAATCAAGTAAACATTACAGGCTTTGACTAAGTAACTGCCACTTGCTTATGCTTCTCCTCTGTTTACTGCCATGGGTCTTAATGCTGGTCTGTGGCAGTGAATTGAAAAAGTCCTGTTAAAGGACCATGACTTGCTGTACAAAGACAAACCAACAGATAAATGCTTTCAGAAATTCAGTTTAATATGTTCTCTGGGAGCATTTCTGTTGTCTTTTGTCTTTACACATCTATTTCTCATTCACTCTAATTGTTCAGTTTTAATTTGTCCTCTCTAAGCATATCATATAATTCATTGCTATTTTGCTTTTTTTTCTTAAGGTGGATAGGAAATCCTCAGTCAAGTAAACTCTTAGGAAAACAGCCAATAGAAAGAAGGAAAATTACAAGACAATAAGATGTTAGGGGAAAAAAAAAACAATTCTGTGAGAAAAATCTATATATCTTTTATCCCTGTAAACAGCTGCAATATCCTTAGGATATTTTCCTTTGTGCCTGTTCACTCATACAGATGCAACATATTCACTTTCTCGAAACAGAGATTTTTATTTAACCACCCAATTAAAGTAGTTTGTAAAGAAGTGGAGAAAACAACTTATCTAGTTCACTGTTTTTGCCCAGAGGGCAGGTAAAGAATAGCCTGTTTTTCTGTAGATACATAAGTAATATAAGTCAGAAAAAGTAAATAGATTGAGGTTCCCTGTCTATATGTATATCAAAATTGCTAAAGTTTCCCCTTTCAGAATAATTATTTTTCATTATTTTGGCTACTTTTATTTCAGTATCTTCTTTTTCTGTTTACTGTTAATTCAAATACTATGAAATTTTGACTGGGTTTGTTTTCTTTAAATATCTGTAAAATCTCCAGTGATTTTGATGGAAGCAGAAGTAAGTCAATAATGAGAGCTCCAGAAATTCCTCATCTCTGTCTCAGAAGCTATTAATTACTGGACACAACTACTACAGTTTGATGTTATACTCTGTCTCAGTTCAGACTAAATTATGTAAAACAACTGAGTAAAGGAAAAAAATTCATTTCAACTTTGCAAAGTTACAGAATATTAAAGAATTAAAAACACTTTAAAAAAGGACTCAATTCTGTAAATCCGTTCCACAGAAATTAAGCAAATTACTTTAATGAGAACAATATGCAGCTACAGAGGTAAGTGTACCCAAACTAATAGTATACATGCATTAATGACTGAATAAATGCTCAAACTAAAGATTTTCTGTTATAAACTCACCTAGAAAGTGTTATTATGAGCAATTTAGTTCATAATTTCAGCTCATGAAAGCAGTGGTTCAATCTCACTTTGCCAATCAAAATAGTGATCTGTACAATTTTTTTTCAAAAAGTATGAAATTCAGAAATTGGCAAAATTAGTGTAATATTCAGCTTGATTATACTTCATAATGTGGTATAGTTAAATAATTGAATGAAAAATGTGTTAACTGCCCCACTAAATTTTGATGATTTAATTAGAGTTCTAGCTTAGATTAAGAAGAATAAGATATTTCAAGGCTTGTGGCCAGCATGTCAGAGGCAATGGAGTAGTGACACAAAGTGAAATGCTTCTTTATGCAGGCTCTCCCAAAAACTTCAGGACACTGAATGAGTTAAATCAAGCAGGCTGGTGGAGATGATGGAAGAAGTGCTATAGGCACTTGTTCACTGAGTGATGCAGCTTTTCTGGCTTTGAAATGACCTGATCCAATATACAGAAGATTTTCCTATTCCAACTCAGCCGGAATTTTAAAGCCACCCTCCAGCATTCTGAATCAGAGGTACCATAAAAACTTCTTTTAGCAAAATTGAGGAAAAGAACATCAAAACTTAAAACCTCTTCCAAACAAAGCGGACAAACAGAAATCCCAGAGCAGAATTATACTCAATGAAATCCTGCGTTAATGCTTATTCTGTTGAGCCATAGGGTACCTTTTAGGCAAGTTAATTTCTTTCTGTACTGCAATTTCCCCACGTATAAAATAGGGCATCAATGTTTGCTGATTTACAGCGCTTGCCAGAATTTAAATCCTGTACACATCCATGTTTTGCAGACAGTAACATACATCCATTTGCACAGTGTTGGGCTGGGAAAGATATCATTAAAGAACACTAATCATAAAGAAAAGATTAAGCAGCTCTCCAAATTGTTCTTGCAAAGGTTATTAATAATAAAATGCAATGTGGGTCTTCCGTCTACTTGCACTTCCTCCAGCTTTGGGCATATAGCTGACCTGCCTAAATCAGAGACCTCATCACTCTCAGCTCCCTCTATAGCTTCTGGGGAGAGACTAATGCTCCAGATTGTCTTCCAGTCCCTGCACTGCCTGGTATGAATCCCCCTCTTGCAAATGCCTCCTCTCTGCACACACAATTTAAGATGAGCACTTCAGGTGCTTCAGTGCGAAACTACAGTTAAGTGCAAAAAATCCAGGTGATGAATCTGAAATTTATGGTAGTTATCTCAATGTATCACCAGTTTTGTGATCTCTAAAACTCATGCTTCATTTGTGAGAGTACTGATACTTGCTCTGCTGTACAAATGTAAGTTCTTCCGCTACCAGTGTATTACAACCGTACAGATTTCTGTTTAAACAATCCATGCATTGAAAACTCCAATGGAAGGATGGTTTTTACTGCAGTTTTACCCATGATGCATATGCATCTCTTAAAGCACAAACGTTTACACAGATCCATGAAGCATTCATAAACATGAACAAGGATGTTTTTACTTGATTTCATGATTTTATATAAAATGTGCTTTGAGGGCTCAGACAATTCCCTTAACACTATAATGCTAGGATACATGCAACACAGGTTAGAATTTTCATCGTTACCAAGAATACAATTTAATGACCCTAAGCATGGATGTTAGAGACACTTATTTCAAGTTAACAGTGTTTTCTTGCAAAAGTCAATTACTTCAGGCTACACTGATAACATGTTTAACTGTAATAAGTCAGGGTTGCACAAAGATTTCCATCTTTTATAATTGTATTTAGGAAATGGGTGAGGGGAAATACGAAAAGTATCGCTGATAACACAAGACACCAGAAAAAAACCCGAAAACACAGATGAAGCTGCTGGAATAGGTATATCATTGGTTGCTAGGAGGAGGATGCCTTTACTATTACAAAACCCTTTTCTGAAGCCAACGGGCACTTGAGCAAAACAACTAAAAGTAGCTTTCAAATGTTCTCCCCAGCTTGGCAGGATGGTTGGGTTATTTTCCTCTCTCACCTCTCCATTTTCTTGGGTTTTTATTACCTGGCTATTTCTCTTTCCAAACCTGCTCTAAGAAAATAATTTTTTTTTTTTTTTTTTAAATTGACATGTTCTCTTCTTTCCTAAAAGGACAGTAATACTGAGGAAATCACATATATTTTCCATCCAGTAGAGGCCAGTTAAATCTGCTGACCCATTGATTTTTCAGCTACCAGGTAACTATAAAACCTTTGGATTCTTAGCAACACATGGAAGAAGAAAAGAGTTTTAATCATATTCTTCTCCAGTGAGATATTCTACTTGGAAATAGATTTTATTTATAGGAATACTGTAAGAAAAGAAAAAAAATTGCCCTTCAGTCTGTTCTCTTCCTGTCTACTATTGTTGAGGCAGCTTCAATGGTTCCCCAGGGCAGTTGATTGACTCTCTCAGCTTCTGCAGCTTTCTGTAACAGCTCTAGAAAGAAAAGCAACTTTTCAGAGAGTTAGATTTATGAAGCTACGAAATTGTAGGAGATTCAAAAGCAGATTAATATTTGAAACTACTTTTAACCTTTTTAACTGACCAGACCTCAAGATGACCTTTGGCCTTTAACTTGGACTTGCTTTAAATTGTCTAAGCCAATTACTATTTTGATTCTATTAATGGGCTGAAAGGATAAAATGCAATATGTACCTGAGTTCCTTTTACATAGCACTGTACATATAGAATACTACCCTAACATAAATATCTTGGCCTCACTGATTGGCCTCCTCTTACTAGGAGATTTGCCATCAAGCTAGTGAGTCCAAAAGTGCTGGAATAACACAGAATATAAGATTCATTATGTTTAAAGATCCCTAGAAGCCAGTGATTTCAGTAATGACAGTATAAGCAGAGTTGACAATACAGCTTATATATAAATAGCATTCAGTCTGACTGCATTAGAAGTTTTAAAGACAGAAGGAGTATCAGGCAAATTTTATTAGGTAATTATACATGATTAATTGTGCTGTTCTGAATATATGAAAATTATTCATCATCTCTCTCATCATTCCTTCCTCAACTTGCTGGTATAAATCTATATTCTGATTTTATTTGCCATTCCTTTTATTTGGATTTTGTTGGTTTTTTTTTAATCTATCATCAGAGAAACAGAATCTTTGGCCAGCAGATTTAATTTTACTTGTCTTTGTAGTTCTCTTAGTAATTAATGGAGTTGAGCCCAACCTTGTGAATTATTCATCACATCCTGTATGTGTCCATTTTCATCTTCTGATTACAAAACTGTTAAAGAGAGTAGAATTGACTCATGCAGGACATATTGTAGCTGATTAGCTGTCCAGGAAATACAAATCAGACAATCTGACTTCCATCCACTGACCTACATGTTCAGTAACAGTCTCCAGAGTAGATAACAGATCCTGTATCCAAGGAAATGAAAGAGGAGCTTTCACCATGAAGTTCAGGTCTTAAACAGAAGGATATTCCTCTGTAAGATTTCACTGAGGACTTGATAAAAATAGATTGAATAGTGGATTCTCCTATGTTTTCAAACAGGCAAGTTTTCCTTATTTCTCATCTGCATTGGGCTTCTGATAATATGCTTAGGTTTTCTTTATTTTCTTTTGCGTTTGACAGATGAGGAAGAAAATGGGATAAGGAAATGTGGCAGGTTAAAATTGTCTGTTCCTGTCCTTTCATTCTGATTAAGAACTTCCAAGTAGAAAAATAAGAACTCCCAAATTTTCCACTGGAAATTCAGCTTCCTCACAGCTCTGATCTTTACAATGTGCAGCTTTTGCATTTCTACTCTCTACATGAAAGCTATGTGAGACTCAGAACATTATTTAAACAAATCATCAAACATCAGGCTCCCCAAGCAAAATAATAACAAATGTCTAAACCTTCTCTCTTGCATTAAGGAAAAAACAAAAGAAAAATACAAGAAAATCCAGCAACATTCTTTAATGAGTAGAGAAACGTCTCATACAGCAAGATGTCCAACCTGTTTATTTTATTGAAGAGAGACGTACCTTGATTAGGTAGGGAGTAAATACAGGTTTTATAGGCTCCTTAATCTCAAGGAAAAAGCATAATTGGAACCAATGACTAGAAGCTAAAACTAGACAAATTGTAGTTTGAATTCAAGCACAAAGCTCTTTTGTTTTGATTTTAAATAATGAGTGATAATGGAAGCAGTGGATTCTTGCAGCTTGCTTGAATCTGAAATAATCTATTAGGTATTAATTATTCTTTTAACTGGATGAATTTAAATCATCTACAGTACACCAGAACTGACATTAGATGATGCAAATACCTCTGTGTTCTTTATACTCCACGCAGATAGTATATAGCAGCAACTTACGTTCTCTGTAACCCAAATTACATTATACATAGCATCATTACATCATGATATGTATAGCTGAATGGAATATGAATTCAGGGAGTTAATCACAAGGAAATCATTTGAAGGTTTTCATCCATTCACTACTACAGCACAAGATACTATCCATGCAATAAAAGCAAAAATTTCAGTTTCCTTCATTTGTTGAAAAGGAAAATATTTTAAATGGTTTCCCATGTTACAACTACTCTATGTGCTGCCTTTAAAAGCATATCAGTGATAGCTGAAAAAAGTGCAAAATTTTCCATTAACATTTCTTTATATCTCCAACATCAGCCTATGTAAGAAGAAAACAAGTTCTGATTACCGGCTCTTCATTTTCAACTTTTTAAAAACTTCTTAACAAATTCAGGATCTGAAATGCTATAAAAGCCATCCTTTCTGACAGATCACCTGAAAAAGACAACCCTGCTCTGCTTGGTAAGGGTGTTTGCGCTTAGAAAGAGAAGAGAATAATTTACCTTCAACAAATGTCTCCCAAGTGTCTATCATTTTGATATAGGTACCATTAACGTATTTCATATGCAAGAGAAATACTTTCCATCCTGCAGTACCTACCCAGACCCCTGTAGTATCTACTCTATATTACCTGCCAGGACACAATCCTCAGGAACAACATACTTTGTGGCTGATAAAAATTTCTTTCTACCTAAACCATCACATTAAATGTTATTTAACATCAGTACATGTTGTTCTTTCAATGTATTTTTCTTTGTTGCTCATAAATATCTATAAATAAACAACTGCTAAGATACTGTTTTATCCATTCACTTATTCAAATTAAAGCTAACTGAAATTCATCATCTGAAGGAAGATTTCAAATGTATATACATTCAACGCTTTCAGATCTAAGTGAATAAACACAACTTCTGTTCTTATGAAAAGAAGGTGGTGCAAAAATAACTGGTGACTCAGGTACTGCAACAAGATACAGTTATAGGTAACATAACAGTGGAGCTGTACAAGCAGTTTGTAAGTCTTAGGAAAACCCTGGATAAGCAATTCCATTGAATTTTCATGAATTATACATGATTATTACTGGTTTTCTAGGAAAGTATGAAAAGTATGAAAAGGAAGGTTCGCTTATAGAAATGGTCCATGGAAACCTGCGCTAAGATCCATATCATGCCCTGGAATTATGGAGATTGTATTATTTGGCATGGACCAAAGCCTTCCTGGGCCCATTGAACAGGTTAGCAGCTCAGGTGACTAAGCTCCTGCACCCAAGGTAGATGGTTCTCAGTCCCGCTTAGCTCAGTTGTATTAGCTGAAACTTAATCTGCATCTCTTTCAGCACGCTGTTCCAAATCAGATCAATTATATACACAACAAATCTTTCCAAGTGCTTGTTTAACTTGCTCTTTAAATTGTTTGAAGATGTCTCAAGTACTCTAGATTGTCTACTTTGCTGTTTATCTGTCTTGCAATGAAGTTTTCCATCATGGAATACAGTCCACAAGAATACATGAACATGTATTCACAGAGTTCAAGGAAGCAGAGGGCAAGCAAAAAAACTCTCAAGAGCTCTTTTAAAATGAGGACATAAACCTCCACTAGCCAGCTATGTGGGGGTTTTGACTCTTCCCCACAACATCTTGGTCTTTATTCATTGTGTGAATAATGTTACAAAGCTACTTTCAGCATCCAGCATTATATGACCCTTTTTCACCTTTTTGTCTTAAGTTGCAAGAAAAAGGAAATAAATTTATTATCTATTAGTTAATGATCCACTACCTCCAAATTTTACTTGTTCTGCTTCATCTCATGAGATATTATTGGGAGCCTTATGTTCCTGTTCGATATTGAAATGTTTGATTGTCATACCTAAGTCAATCTGCAAATTTTTATATTGTTTAATAAGTATCAAAGTGAAAACTCTGTGCAGTAAATTAATTCCCTACACACAAAATCTCATTCTAATACACAAACTATTACTAACTCTGGTCAAATTAAAATAAGACTTTCTTGCCTCAAGGGCCACAGGTTGGAATTTATTAATCTCTACCCTCAGTTGTATAAAGTATGTCTTAGAACTGTCCCTAGTACAAACAAAATGAAAGTGGCAATGGCTCCTCTGCAAACATTTTCATTGAAATGCAATACAGAATGAATCATGCAAAAGCTACATTAAAAAAAATACATCCATATTGTTCACAAAACTCACATCTAAACCGCAGACTCATTTTATAGAGGGACAAAGGGAACTTTTTCCTACGGTTAAATTTTTCCTGGAGTTGTTTAATTATTTCTTAGTCAGGGAATGGATTTCTCCTTCCTATAAAGTATTTGCTCACTTTATACTTAGACATCTCTGTATGCTCACACATAGCACAGAAATATTAATGTGGCTTCTCCCTATACCCCAGACATTTCACAAGTAGCCTGCTGTATGTTTCAAGTGTGATGGCTTAATTGTTAATAAGAGTAATAGAGTTGCCTGGATATTATTGCTTTTTTCTCAATAGGAAATAATTTGGCATTGAAGCAGACATCAGGGGAATATGAATGACTTCAATTTTAAAAAAAAAAGAAAAGTTTAAATTTGTCTACATAGAAAAAGCTTTTCAGACTAACATGTAAATGTTAAGTACATAAATGTGTCATTAAATGAGAAGCAAAACCAAGAAAGTGCCTAACTGGCATTGCTATTGATATTACGGCTGCAGGTTTTAAATCCTGTTTCACAAGTGATCTTACAATGAGCTCAGGATGAAAATAAGTCTATATTTCAGAGCTAGCTGGAAGGAGATGGCATTTAGAAGCAATAAGACTCTGCATCCACCTGTACCCAGAATAGAAGGACTATGGACTACTGAACATGGTTATGTTCCAGATACCATTTATGACTGCCAAATGCCCTGCTATCGTCAACTGTTGTGCACCTATATGTTAATAAAGCACATTCTTTACATGTTCTCATTTTCAAGTGTTTGGCCATGAGCAGAAGAGAAAATAAACTCAAAAGGGACTGAAAGTTGAATCTTTTTCTCTAGCCCAAGAGGTTAGCTATCAGTTATGTTTTTTGCCAGCAGCCTGTGGCCTGTGTTAAAAAGACAGAGCTAATAAATCTGGAAGGTGTATATGCAGGGGAAGTTATTTTTCAGACTGGGAAAGTGGTACTGAGGCCTTTTCTCTTACAATTTTTTTTTTTTTAAGTAATTTCCAGTAATACATTAAACTGAAAGTCAATTAAAAAGCAAATATATTTCAGGTAATGCGAAAATCAGCTGGGCTAGCAAGGAAAAAGAATGGGACAATGAGTTACTGTACACCAAAAAGACTGTTGTGCAAAGGCTTATTTCTAGCTTTATTCCCTTATACCTCATGGCAGGCAGAGGGGTTAGAACTAGATGAACTTTAAGGTTCCCTCCAACCCAAACCATTCTATGATTCTAAACTAAGTTTAAACAACTTTTGGAATAAGATACAGGTACTTTTGAAAATATTGCCCTTTATATCTTTTGAGAAAATCATTGTCTTCCTGTCAAAGCTAAAAAACCAGATGAAAACATGAAGTGCTGTGTTGGGTAGCTAATATAGTCAGCATCACAGTCACTTGGAGTGAAATTGTGATTTTAACCTTCCCAGAACTGTCTCTTTCTGTTGTTCTTCCCACTTTGAATTAAATGGCAGTTCCACTTGAATGACAACCAATTGCTTTGTCCTATAGAGCTGACTGTATCCAGCAGTTGCTACCACTGATGGATCCAACTACCCCAGCTCTTATTTCATATTCCTTAGTCACCTCAGTTTGCAGCTGCACTTCTGCTAAGGTTTTCAGTTGTTTCTTCCCCACTTTTCTCCTCCCTCACCAGATGGTTATATTTATCTCTGACCTTCATGCTATTTGCTAGATTTATTTTTTATCGTTGAATTTCAGTCCTCAGGTTCTTTTTTTATAGGATGGTCTTTGCTGAGCCATACTTTGCAACAGCAGCTTTCTTTTCTGCCTCTCAGTTCAGCACAGCTCTTGTTTCTTCACTGGGAGAGCAGCCTGACTCTGAGTTCTGGGTTTGCATCCTAATTAGTACCAGTGTAATCAGGGGAAAATATATTGATTTTCTGTGAAACAAATCATATTTTCATGTGAAGAGGAGTAAGACAAGGGAACCATTTCAGAGCTGTAAAGGAAATTTTCCCGAAACTTGTCTTATCCTTTGTCTTTCATTCTGTGAATTTCAGTGATACACCTCAGTTGCTGTGTGTTAGGGATCACATGCTTTTCCATCCATGACACAGAAGGAACTAAATCAGCCAGACAAAACTATAAAAGGTTTAGGTATGAGCTTAACTCAAATATCATTGAATTCACTAAAACCTCAGGAAAAGCTGCATAATGCAATCTGTCAGAATGTTAGTCATGTAAGAATTGATAAAGAAATGACAGCAAAAGTCAATTGATGGAGAAAGGTAAATCCTCATATTTTCAGACTCCTTTTAAATTATGTAACCATGAGGTGAATTTTTTTGGTTTCTAAAAGGTTAAGGTTGCTAGCATGAAATGCAGCTAGCTACAGATTCTCTGCAAAAACAAAAGCCAGCATTAGCTGTTTCCAGACAATTTTTTCCAAAAATTATATGCTCAAAACAATGTAATTCCAGTCAAGACATTTACTGATTGTGCTTCCAGTGTCTTTTGTTAAAGAGTAACAGCAGCCTTTCTCTCCTCTATCTCTCCTCCTCCCTTTTCTTGCATGAATCAGGGTTTTGGCAAAGGGGCTGCACCCTCCTCCTATCTAAAATGTCTTCCCATATGCTGAATAAGATTTAACCTTTTGTACCCATTTATTACATCACCAGGCCCACATCCACTTTGTACATTGGGAAAACAAGCAGTACGATGCTGAACAGAATGGTAATTATAGCACTGGCTCCCACTCCAGGCCTTTCTACAAATGTGTGGGTACGTGCATATACACACAGTCAGAGTTAATGTTCCTTTGAACAGTTTCCTTCAGAGGGAGTCACTTGCTTTGCCTAGGAAGCACTTGGTGGAGATTTGCAAACTGATGACACTGAGACTCACACACTAGCACTACCTGCTCTTTTCATGAGCGTGGCATGTCCCCATGTATGCATGATTTACAGAAGCCATTGCTCCATTATAACTGAAACACACAAATTCCTTTGCTTTAGATCAAACCAAAGGCTGCCTGTTCCTTGCAAGAGGCTTCAGCCCCAAGTGAGCTGCCACACTGTGAATCATATCACAAGTCAGTAAGAAATTCAGTCAAATAAATCAGCTTGGCAAGTGCAACCCCTGACCTGGCTCTTGACTCCTGAAATCCCAGCAGCAAGGTTTTCAGAGGAGAACTTTGAGAAATTCTACAGGAAAAAGTCCTATCATGTTTCAGTTCTGTGCATGACAGCCAAGAATGTAGGTATCACATACACTCACTATTATTTGAACTGTATTGAGCCTCCAGCTTTGTAAATTTGTATCTGTAATAAATTGGAAATACGTAATGCACTGTCTCTCCCACTACTCAAGTCCCTTTTATAAATATTTATAGAAACCTACTGCCTTCAGAAACAGAGGTTAACTACTTAAAAGTTTGCTGATACAGAGGCTTCTCTCGCAGCCCATGACTCCAATCTTGCAAAAATTGTCATATCTGAATTTCTTGAGGCTACTATAATGAGTAACTGCTTAGAAAATGAGGGTTTACATATTCCTGTAAAATGCTTTGCACACTTCTTAGTCCAACAGTATATGACTAAGGTGACTAACCATCTATCTAACAATGCAGAATTCAAATATTCACCAAATCTCATTGAGAAAGAGATGACTGTCTTATACAAACATCTTGATAATTTAAAAAAAATCACTTAGAAAATAAATCACAATTTTTGTAATTTGCAAATTGAAGAGGTCTAATTTTTGTGAATATATTTATTTTCAGTAAGAAGCTCTGTTCTGAAGGTAGTTTAAAAAAGTTAAGACTTCAAAATGGGAAATTTTAATTTTTCTACCTTGGATACCAGTATATCCAAAGAATTCTTTTAAAAAACAAGGATTTTAGTCCCAAACTTTCCCTTTAACCTCAAATATTAGCTGGAGTATGGGACTAAGAAACTTTCCAAAGCTTTATATGACTACTCTTTCCCTATTATGGCACATGGACAGCAAGATTTCTTTATATTGTGGTGTGAGGAAAGTTAATAATGAACAAAAAAAAAAGAGCTGTGAATAACCTAAACCACCACTGTCTGTCATTATTCTTCCAGTTAGGGAGGAAAAAAAAGACATTAGGGAAAATTTCAATAATAAAATTTGACAAAATCTAAAATTGCACCATGAAAATAAAAACACAAAGCAAAAGAAACTAAAATCAGATTGTCCTGGTTAAGCAAAACAGTAAAATCTTCACACATGTATGTGTATACACACACACGTATAAATAAATTCTCAAATTAATTTGGGGCCTTCCGTTGCTAGATAACTGCTGCTTCTACACACAGAAAACAATTGGGAATACTTTGGTATAATTAGGGGCAGAATTTAAATATTAATTTCCTTCATGATGGTATTAATTATACATTTAAAACAAGAAAGAGAACTGTTGCTCTTATTTAAGAATTATGCCCTAAAAGTTCTGTAAAACATGACTTTTCAAAGATGAGATAAAGCTCTTCCTTTCTACTTTTTTTGCTGCAAGACCGCCGCAGTCTAGTTTTCTTGACTTGTATTCTCATTATATAGAATATTTATTGCCTAAAGGAGCTCCATTCACCACCTTTTTTTCAGCCCACCACCCGTGAACAGCAAGCTCAAAATGCGCTACATATTTCTAAAATCCATTTTATGTAATTTTAGTTGTTTATATCCAGTGATTGTGTATTTCTGTTTGCATTCATCTATCTGCTTAGGTCTTCACTAACCAGCTGCTGTGCTGGATCAGCCAACATCACCACCATCACCAAAATCCAGACTGGGGTCCAGAGAACTGCCATCATCCACGCCCACGATTTTGAAAAACTTTACAGACAATAATTGTCTTACTGCCATTCAGGCCAGGGTCCGGAGAACTACCATAATGCAGACTGCTTTTTGGGCAATTCCTCACACACACCATTAATTATCCTGCCTTTCAGCTGATAATTACCCTACCATCATCCAGGCCAAGGATTTGGAAACTTTATAGGCAATAATTACACCCTACTAACATCCAGGCTAAGGATTTGGAAAACTTTACCCTACCAATTCCTAGTCTCAGAGTCTGGAGAACCACCATCATCCAGACCCAAGTTACGGGCATCAACCCACCATCCAGGCCAGGGTCCAGAGAACCTTTCGGGCAATAATTACCCTACCGATATCCAAGCTCTGGAACACTGCTATCATCCAGACTCAAGTTACGGGCATTGCCCACTATTCAGGCCAGAGTCTGGAGAACCTTCCAGGCAATTCTTCACACAGGCACTTTCAGCCATCATATTTCCATATCTTCTTCACACAAGCACATTCACAGCCTTTTATTATACAAAAATTGGGGTTCTTCACATTCACCTTCTATGAACAAACACTTTCTAACCTTTTCTGCTCATTTTGTCTCTTTCTGCTCACTTTCTACTCACAAATGCTCTTTACTACTTCAATCGCTTTTATAACTTCGTCTCTTTATCTCTGCTCACTGATGATTTCTTACTCTTAAATACATCCTGCTCAAGCTGGTCCCACCTTGTCTTTTTCTGCTCACCTTCATTTCCTTGCAACCTTGATGA
>VZZY01000778.1:37682-95343 GCA_013400335.1 Eurystomus gularis
CAAAGTAGGCCTTTTGATATGTAAAATACGTATGTGGCATTATGAACTCAAATTATGTGTATATTAGAGCTGGCATGGCCAAAACAAGACCTAACACTGAATAACAGGTCTCCATTGTACAGTTCCTCTATGGCTGCGAAGAGTTCCTTCCATAACTGACTCCCCCAAAAAACACCACACGTGTCCTCTCTGTGCATTCTCTATGCTTGAAAAACTCAGGCTAAGGGCTCTGTATCTGCGTTCTTTGCATCGTGTTTTCCACCTGATACCAATTCTACAAGGAAATTCAAATAAATTAAGAATACAGTGCATCTGAGAGTAAAATAAAGGTATGTTTTACACAGCACAGCAGGAGTCCTGGTCTACTCTTGGTCAGAGCTATGAGAGAGTCATTCACCTGAACTGGTTGTTGAAATAACAACAGATTCTCAAATTTCCTATTAAAACTAACATTGAGCATGTACTTAAGAGGGTTGGGTTTTTGTCATACTCACTTGGATAGCTCACTTACCCTTTATCTTTCTACTCCAACCGGATTTTACCTAGTCTGAAGCAGGCTAAGGATGTCTTCTTATCACTGCATGTGATTTTGCAGAATTCTTTCTCCCTAAACTTGGTTGATGCCCACTTTTGCTCTCAGTGTTACACGACTAAAGCTAGAGCAAGCCCAGTGTTTCAGTGCCCTCCTTTTGATTCTACTTCAGAGCCAGTGAGCAAATAGTATCACTCAGTCAAAGACAGAGGAAGAAGAGCAACATCAAGTTTCAATTACAAAATTCAGTGATAGTCGACTTTTCTCTCACCTAAGCTTACCATCTGAGCAGCCCTGCTGGCTAAAAGAGTTTCGTCTGGCTTGTACTGTGGGAGATGAGGCTTACAAGGTATTTCATGAGAATGACTAAGTGAGGAAGCCGAAATCAATCATAAATCCTGTTTGGAACAAGAATAAGAGCAGAACCACAGTACTAAGGCTGAAATAGTATTCTTTTATCTTGATAGGTATTGTGGCCTAAAAGCTTTTGGGTGAGGGTTGTCATACTTTTGCTTTACTAAGTGCTATTCTATAAAAGAGACATGCCATCACACTCTTTGTTCCCTACAGCCATTTTATATAGCGATTCAGTTCCAACACAAAAATACTTGCCCTCCTTCCAGGTGATTATGTTCTTTACAGCTGTTGATGGAAAAGACTGTCCACCTAGTGATACCCTGAAGGTTGCAAAGCACTGCACAATGTTGTTAGTCATTCTGTCACACCGGCTGTTAGAAAACTTCCCTTCACTTCTGCCATAACTGGTTTCCACTTAACTTCATGCCACAATGAGTTTTCTTCAAGTCATTCTCATCACAGCCTTTACTATTGGAAATTCTTTGGTGATCCCTGGATATATTTCTCATGTGATAGTTAGTCAAGAAATGATGAACAGATAAATAGTGTTATATGGCACAAATACAAAATCCAGCTTTGCTAATGACATCTCTTTATTATCAAGTGTTTCCTTTCAGTACAGTTCTTATTTCGTTGCTGCTCAACTATAGAAAGTTCAGTTAAAGCAGGATGTGCAATAAATCAATTTCCTTAACAAGCTCCTGTACAGCAGGAGTCTTTGCAGGCTCTGTTTATATGGACAGCACAATTTTTAGTTACTCTCTTACCAGCTTTACCAATCTTCTATGGAGAAATCCAAATCACAGAAAACTGAAAGCATATTGTTTGTGAAAACCTCCATATGCTGAGAGCAACTTATTTCTTAGAGCAAGTGGCAAAACAGTTGGACCATTTTTGTTGAAGATGTGACAGCCAAATGCTGAGACAGAACAAAGACAGAGATTAAAAGAATGAAGTAGTGAGAAGGGATGAATGTACTCTATCATTATCAACTAGATTCACACTATGACTGGCAGATGACAGACTAGATTCTTTGTAGTTTAAATTATTTTGCAAATGTTCATGCCAATTTATGTTCTTTTCATATCACTGATGTTATTACAGTTGCAGTATTGTAGCTAAGTGTTCAAATTAAAACATGTCTACTTCTCTTTATTACAACTAGACCATTCTTTCACTGTTTGGACATGTGCAGAATCAGGAAAAGTCTTCCTTTCCTTCCTCCTCCTTCTCCTCCTCCCACAGTTTCAAACTCAAGATTTGAATGTTATAAAAGAAAATCACAATCTCCATTTACATAAGCAGGTAGAATTTCAGTTAGCTTCTCCTATGATGATTAGAATGTATAATTGCAGTCAGTATATTCAGTGACTGCTTGTTTCACTAACATAGGTTCAGAGGGTTAGTGATCCTAAGAAAAATATTGACTTCAGCTTTGCCTCAGTTAATAGTTCGTTTCCTAGTCAATTGCAATTCTATTGTTGTCGGTTAAGAAAACTTCATATAAAACTGTTATATGTTAAAATTATGAAGAAATTAAGAGGCTTTTAGGCTGAAAAAGTAAAATACAAAAAGTTGGGTCAGATTCTCAAAACTGAAGGCCACAGCTCATTGGATTACTGATCAAGAACATGTCTTGATGCCTTATGTCTAACTAAAATATATTACCTCATAGCAAAGTAAATGCAATGCAAGCATTAATTGACCATATTTACTACTATGAAAACAGCATTTCTTGCTTTTAAGCAGCTTTGCAAACATTAACTAGTCTCCAAAACTGCTGGGGAGACAGGAAACCACTGTATCTCTGAGGACCTGAGTCAAAGCAGTGACCAAAATATGAGATTAAATCCTTAATAGTTACTATAGCCAATATAAAATTACTTAGATTTATTATACAGTACTACAAACTTCATTACACAGCTAATGTACATAACAGGTCATGCCAGTCTCAAAAACTTACATCTTAAATACATATGTCAACATCTGGAACAATTCCTAAGTATGAGAATACCACTAAAATAAATTTATTTCTATTTAGATTTCTGATGTAATTAAACTTCTAAAGTACTTCTTCACACAACTCAAATGTTCAATTACTTGCCTCAGACTAACTATACTTTTTTGAATGCATTTTATAATAGAATCACAATAAGATTTCGCTTTCACTATGTTAGAAACATGGATAGTATAGGAATAGCATGGAAATACATTTACTTAAGAGCACAAGATTTGTGCTATAAGAGAAAAGTTTCAGTTCATTTTTATCTCTAACACAATAACTTTTATGGGAAGATTAAGAGATGCATGAGCAAAGTAGTCCTTTATTTGGGATGAAATCTCAGCTGGCAAAAAAACTTCAGGGATATCTGCAACTGGAGATTGTACCTGGACTACCTTGTTTTCCTTCACTGATCTGTCTGATCTCTTGCTTTGAATTTCTCTATAATTTTGCCTTCTAAGGCTTCCCGTGGCAATGCTTTCCATATGCAAGTTGAGTGTTATATGAAGAAGTATCTCCTGTCTGATAATTTTGGAGGCATCCAATCAAATTACTGTATGTGACAAGCTTGTTCCCTATTCACTTTCCCTAAAGAATTCACTGAAGTCTGCTGCACCTCCCTATTGCATCTTTAATGCAGCTGTGGCTTGAAGCATAGTCAGAGATAACACTTCACAGGAGCACAGAAGACACAATTTTAAGTCCTAGATCATTCATAATATAATTCCAGTAATGTTTACCATTGCCTTGGGAGTCTTTTCAGTCTTTCCCAGCAGACCGGACTGCATTAGCTGCTCAAAGAAGAGGGAGCTGATTTGCATAATGCCATGCATTAATATGAAAGGTTTTGCAGTTCATTGGAAAGTTACTATTATCAGAAAAGCTGGGGACTTTCTTGTGCTGTTACTGGACTATTAGCCAAATATCAGTTTTGGTGGTCAATGTTACTTTCTTGGGCATGCACCTGAGATATACTTCTCCTCTCACTCATCCCATTCTCTTTCTCTCAACCAAAACCCTAAAACATTTTTGTAGACAATTTTGTGAAACTTCCATTTTCTAATAAAAAAAAAAAGATACCACCCTGAAACATTTTTATTCATGAGTCTATCTTTGTGCATCAGTGATGACAATGAACAAATCCACAAAAAAGTCATTGTTTCTTCATCAGTGGAATAAATGAGTGTTGTGGGTTAACCTTGGCTGAGTGCCAGATGCCCACCAAGCCACTCTATCACCCCCCCTTTCCTTCCCATCTCCCTCCTCAGTGGAGCAAAAAGAAAGGGGAGGAAAATAAGATGAGAAACAAAAAGCAGTTTAATAATAATAGAAGCAAAGCTAAGCAAATCCGCGCACGGAAGCAAAGGAAAAAAGTTATTCTCTACTTCCCATCAGCAGGCGATGTTTTGCCACTCCCTGGGAAGCAGGGCTCCAAGACGCGTAGCGGTTGCTCTGGAGGACAACGGCACGGCCCCCCCCCCTCCTCCTACTTCTCCCTAGCTTTATAGCTGAGCTGACGTCATATAGTCTGGAATATCCCTTTGGTCAATTCGGGTCAGCTGTCCTGGTTGTGTCCCCTCCCAAGAGCTTGTCCACCCCATCCCACTGGGGGGGTGAATGTTGGGAAGAGCCTTGGGTGCTGTGCGAGCACTGCTCAGCAGTAGTCACAACACGGGTGTGTTATCAGCACCCTTCTAGTTCCCAGCACAAAAACGCTGCTGCTATGTGGAAAACCAGCTCAGCCAGACCCACTACAATGAGTTTTTAGTTTCTATCTCATTTAATCTACATCTTTAGTTTTATAGACCTATGTGAAATTTGTCTAGTTTAAGAAGCCTCACTTTGGGGTCAGACTGGGCAGGAGATTCAACTCTTTTGTGAGAAGAGTCAGGAAAGCATAACATGATCTTATGAATTCATTTCTAATTTGCAGAAAGCCACTACTCTGTGGACAGGAATTTTGTGATATGGAAACCAAAATTTCTATGTCAAAATGAAATTTAAAATTTAGAAACAGTAACATTGGAAGTCTCAAGAAAATGAAGGAAAGACAGGAAAAATCACTCATTAGACAAATCAGTGCAAGATTATACGGATTATAGGGGAAAAAAAATTATTTTGCATAACTATCCCAGGAAAGCATAAAATTTTATGAGTAATATTGCCTATGAAATTCACAGTGCTGTGGAAGTCTGGGAGAAAAGCTATAGTGGCTTACTAGCTCTATCAACTGTCTTTTCTTCTTCCTTTTTACTCTTTTCTGCTTTAACAAAAGGCATGAAACTAATTTACTTTAAAACATTTATTTGATCTGATAGTGTTATATAAAGAGGTATATTGATAACTCTAAAAGAAACTTCATGCTATGAAGTTAGTTTTTCCTTTCTTCTTAGATTTGTATGAACTAAGAATATGATCATAAAGTGAAAACACTTTCTATTTACTGACTTACTGATGATAATACTTTTCAACATTCTTCTCAGGTCAGGGATTATGATAATCATAAAAAATTGCCCGAGAAGTTAATTCCCATACCTACTGGCAAAAAAATGGAAAACCAAACACACAAAAGCAAATAAAGAGACTTTACCTGTGAACCAATTCATTTACTTGTGGATGTGATTACGCTCATAAACATGTGTTTGCCAGTGGCCTAACGGCACATGAAGCATTGCTCTGAGAGAGGCAATTTTAACTGACAGCATGACAGGTGACAGCGGTTTCACTTTTAGTTATCAATGGTCTGATAATGAACTTCTGATCTTCTTAATTCATGTTTGAAGGCCAGTTGCATTTACATCTGCCTTAATTAACTGCTATATTTGCATGTTGAGTTAAAATTTGGCTTTAAAATGATACTCTGTATACTGGGCACCACAACTAGTGTTTGTTAATAACGTGCTGGTGTGGATAGCCAAACTCTAAAGCAGCAGCAGGAAAGTTAAAGCAAATTAAGTATTCATCAGCTGTAACAGCTACAACTGAATCCAATCTCCATGCTACTGTGAGGTGAATGAACTACAGCTAAGCAAGGAGCCAAGGCTTCAGGTTGTAGAAAGCTCTGACTCTGTTTCCTACTCCTTCTATTGAAGTAGACAGTTCTGCCTCCTGTTTATATTAAAAAATATTATTATACAAATAGCAAATTTAAACATTGCACTTTTATCCTTACCCATTAGGTAAGTGTTTTCTCTAACAAAGACTCTAATAAGAACTGCATGTTAAATTTCAGTTCCTCTTCCGTATTTAACAGTAGTCAAAAAGAGTGGAATAACACAAAAAAAATGATGAAAGTTTAAATAAGCTGAACTGCTAAGTTAGAGAAGCTCCCATTGAAAAAGCCAAATCCCTCTAAATACTGTTAACACTGCAGCAGGGATGGGCTAGATGACCTAATACGTTCCTTCCACCTTCTTCTCATTCCCTGATGTACCGAGGAAGCCATTTGCTATTCCCAAGTGTTAGATTTGTAACCCCTGGCACCATAGCACAATATTGAGCGTCATCTCCTGGAAATTTGCAACCTGACAGTCAGGTGGACAAACACCAGTGTTCCATTCTGGGATGAGCAAGAGCAGCCTGTTTGATCAGTAAATCCTGGAAGCACACTGGCTGGAACAGTGACCACATATCCATCCCATGCAGCTTATTCTGTCCAACAATCTACAGTTTCTCCTTAGACATTCAAAATCAGGAATAAGCTTGATAGCTAATATTTTACATGTAAAGTTTACATAAAGATACAGCAATGTTTTGAGTCATCAATGGATCTAAATCCTCTCAAATGCACATAGTAATTCATTCCAATTGAAATCTTTTTCCATTCACTGTTGAAAAAAGCCAGATTTGCTTCTCTGATCTTTCTATCTCAACTCATCTGTGCAGAGCAAGCATTTTTGCAAGCAGAGGAGACAGCTTTGTAGCTCAACCAGTCATGGAAATAGATCTGTCAGCTTCCTGTGCCTATATCCCAAAAACTTCCAGACCATATTTGAAACACTTGTGTAAGACCTAAACTTTCCAATCAACAAAGATTAGGTAGCCAACATTGCTGTTCTTCATTGTGTGCTCTCGCTGTATGTACATAGACTGGTTCGGACGTCTGCGCTCCAACCGTGACAATAGCCTAAATCATTGGGTTTCTAAAAAAACTCAAACTAGGTAATGACAAAAAAAAAAAAAAACAAAACAAAAAATGAACAAACCAACAAACTACCAAAAACCCAAAACCCACTGTTGCTTTGCCATGGGTATGTTTGTGGCCATGGCACGGGGCAACAGAATAAAGCTGATTCCTTAAAGGTGAAAAACTTTGCAAGTTTTGAAGCTGGCAGCTCTATTTTAACCCCCTACAGAGTCCTGCGGTACAAAAAATTTTGATACTATGCCAGCACCTTTGGTATATGACAATAACAAAACATTATCACGTGGAATGCCACACTGGTATAAGTTCTCCCGCGATCTTAATTTTTTTCCACACCAAATAAAGTTTGTTTCTGAGCTGGAAAATTTCCTGATAATAGAAATATTTCTTTCTTCATTTGGTTTCCCATGTGAGACTTAGTTTACTGGTTCAGAGCCTCTTCTATTAGTCAGTCTGGTCAGTGCATACCAAGAGCCCATAACAAAATCTCCCATCTTTGGATGGAGTTAATATCATTACACAGTTGCTATGTGTCTGTCTCTACAGGACACATCCATTAATTTTCCTTCTTTTAAAGTACTAGAAAATAATTAACTCATTGAACAGGGCTTTGTTTAAGAATCTGTAAGGGTGGTTATGTAGTATTTTCCTTGGCCATGCTACAAAAACTCATTCAATTGCAATTCTGGCCCTTAATGGTTTGCCTCTTGTCAGAATCATGCCAGGAATTTGAGCGTGTTCTAAAGACTCTTTGTATCTCTATTAACACTGTATCTCAAGGCCCTAATTTTTACATTTTGTTTTGCCTTTCTAATAAAATGTTGTGTTCAGAAATGCTGGGGTAGATGAATAACCAGATTTTGCCCAGATGCTTGTTGCCAATTATGTAATTCAAAGTGCAGTATATGAGAGCCAGACCAGCTCAGAAGCAAACTCATGCCTACAAGCGTTCCTATAAAGCAGGCCTTTAAAATCTACTCTAGAAATCTGCACAGTCCTCCTGGAGTAGGATCTCTCTACCAATCATAACATTATCCCAATTTGCATTTACAGTCCCTCATGTTATCTTTTCATTAACTTTATATCTTACTGTTGACTGTCAGGGACCTAGGCTACAAGAAAAAAAACCAAAATATTTACATACAGTAAGATTCAAGGATGGATCTTGGTCCAATATAATTGCAATCACTTACACTCTACATAAGATCCTGAAAGCTGCAGAGCATCCACCACAAGTAGCTTCAAGTTCTCTCCTTGAACTAGGAAGAATTCCTGGATCAAAAGGACCAGATCTTGTCCCAGAGGCTAGTGAGACTAGCAAATAAGTAACAAGAAAATGAAACCAACTCCAACCTTGACATGCTCTTCTCTGGCTCAATTCTAGCACTTATGAACATCCTTGATCTCTACCTCAACATACTAGACTGATGATCTTTGGAGTAATTTTACAAGGTGTAAAAAAGTAAATCCTGAGAAAAGCTATATTTTTACTGCTTATTTGCTCATCAAGAGCATTTCCCTGAGGCCCTTAAAGATAATACCTTAACAAGTAATTCTTTATAAGTTGCATGCATTCCTTAAGGCCTTACATTATAACTGCCCTTTCCTGTCTCATAACAAGTGTTGTGCCAGTTCTGCCATCATCATTTTATGGTGCCATCAGTTGCCTGATCACACAGGCCAACACTGAACTCAGCAACATCCCCTCAGATGTCTTCTTTCAAACAATCCTGCCACAGGTTCCTGTGGGCCCAGCTCCTCCACTGCGGTGCCAGCATCGCCTGCTGGACACAATGGACAGAGATGGCTCCTTCAGTGGCCCTTCACATGGAAGGACACCACCAATAGAGCTCAGCAAGATGTGACCAGCCCCAACAGAAGCCACCCACAAACTGATCAGCTCCTGGTTGATATAGCCCTGGCCTCACCCACCAACCCAACCACAACCACGTGGGAGAGGGTAGGGCCACAAAGACACAGGCGGGCCAGGTTCTGCCTCTGGAACATGAAGCCAGTGGGGGAAACAAAACATACTGTTAAGTTGTAATTTATCCATAGGTCAAATTTAATTCGGGGCACATGCCTCAGGCCCCAGCACTTCAACAAGCTGCTTCATCAGATACAGATTTCGGATGAAAAGCAGAGTATATGGAGTCTGATGTTGTGCATATGAAGTCTGAAATGGGAAAGATATCACGGACAAAGTACTAATTACATATAGACACTTTCAGCTAAGTTAAAGGGAATATGAAATTATTTTTATCTAGAAAATACACACTTTGGATTATATTGCCTTTGCTTTATACAAATATTTATAAGGACATGTTGCAATTAGCTAAAACATTGCAACTCAGCCTGCAACTCAACATTTGTAAATACATTTCTGCAAAGCGAGCTGCATCTGCTAGTTAGTCAGACAGCCTGAACTACTTGTGACTGCGTTTATGGCACTGGTCTCAACATCTAGAACTATGAACATTCAAACCAACAAAGTGGCAATACAGGAAGGTGACTCTCCATGTATGTATATAGAGATATATATTTTTACAAGTGTAAACTAAAGCAAACAATTTTTTCTCTTCAGGACTGAATTTATTCCTAATACACAGAAATTTACAGAAAGTAATATAAAGTAATGAAACATATTAGCCTTGATATGCAATTTATATAGTAATTTTAGATGTTATCTGAAGAACTACTTTACATGTAATCTTAAAATGTTATCCTGAATCTCAAAACTGTTCTCAGATTTATGATCCATCCACAAATATGCCATGCTTTTCAATTTAAAAAAGCTTCTAATTGCATGAGTTGGAGCAGATTTCCTCAGTAAGGCTACTAATTAATGCAAAATTATTGCTGAGAGTGAGATTTGGAGCTTCATAAAAGCAAAGCTAACTTTAAAGGAGTTTGTTGGGTGCTATCCTATAGAACTGTGCCTTGATCCTGGAATAGGAAGTTCAATCACTGAAAGATGCCAAGAGTTTATAAAGTAACATGAAGGTGCTTATGCATGTTTGTTTCTTTTGTCTCATACCCATGTTAAGATCCTCCAACAAGCTGCACATTAGTCATTTGCCAGTGTAAAAAGATCTAATTGCAGAAGTAGGGTGGCAGTCAGCATCTTATAGTGTTCTGAAATTAGGAAGTTGAAAGCAAAGTCATAAAGCTGTATGCTCTTCCAAGGAACTAGTAGAAATCTTGAATATTTTTGTCCTTTTACCTACTATCACAGAGATCAATTTGTTCCTCCCACAATTTCAGTTTTTAAAAATTTGCAAACAGGTACTTTTTGTGATTAAACCAGTCTTTTATCCAAAGTCTCATAATATTGCTGTTATTTCCACTTGATAGAGTACTCATCCCTTTAAAGCCAGGATGTTGTCATCGGAGAAAGATGTAGTTTAAGACAATACATGCAACTTCAATACAGTGACTGAAAGGAACAAAATTAAGCAGATGAATTAAGTCCTAATCACTTTTACCCTAGGGTGCAAAAAAGCCATTAGAAATTTGGTATTGGTACAACTTTCTGTATGTGTGTATATTTAAATCGATTTTTTTTCTGCGTGAATAATTTTACTACACATTTATATCCCTAGCATGGTGCTTACTTCTGTAAAGATCTTGAACCACAGCTGCATGTTGTCATTATGGAAAACATATTAGAAACCGCTGTGCTTCAGATAAGGTAAAGCTACTTACTATGCTCATTACCGAGTTTGGAACTATTTGTTTATGCAGCTGATTCTCCATAGGGTGGATCCTCTATTTCACCACATCTAAAAACTACCTTTGGTGTAGCTGCATGGAATTTTCAACCTACTATTGTTTTTCTATCAGAGTACTTATAGGTTCTCAACTGGAACTGTAGGAGCATTCCATCTGAAGAGTACTAGTTGAGGTCTAAAAGTTAAGAGCATGTAGAAGGATCTTGCTGAGTACTCCCACTGAGAAAGCAACATAATTCCTGGAATAAACCCTGAGGCTGGCAGTGAAAGCCAGCTGGAAGACTGTATTTGCTGCTTGTATCAGAGAGACTTTTGCTCTCCACAATACCCATGCTGCTGAACTTATTCAGACTAACAGTACCAGCAGCCTCAGTGCCCCTATTTGTGTAACCTGCTCCTCACCAGCGACTCAATCTGAGTAACAGGAACATGAAGAAAGAATGAAAGTAGCAGGAATAAAATCCTGTCCCCTTGGAATGACTGGCTGCATCCTCAGTGACTGCCATGGGGCTAGGAGTACCTCTATTTTCCTCCTTTTTTTTTTCTGATTAGCAGAACATAACCTACGTTGTAAATCTGCAATAAGAAACTTAACTCAATTTTGCACATTTTAGGAAGACTCACTAACCCACGGTCTCTAAAAGCCATGAAAAGGAGTGCTTAAACAGGCTCCTAACTGAAGATATCTTTATAAAGCATATTTAGATAGGGTTCTACAATCCTAAATTGCTGGCCATTCACTTGACTGGTTTAATCTACCACCTGATTACCTGGCCCTTAGGAATAATGTTTTTTAAGTCTTTTTCACTATTTTTCTTGAAAAAGCAGCTGAGATTCTTCTCCAATAGCTTACTCTTTAAAACTGGTACTTAAAAGTACTAGCAGCTTTTAAAGGGCTTGCAACAGCCCTAAGTGTAGACACTACTTTGTGTGTTATGTCAATTTGCAATTTGGTGGAGACATAAAAGATGCTTATTTTTGCAACAATGTGGCACTTGGAAGTATGGCCTTCTCTCTTTGATAAAAACAACCACATTCAAGAAATCAAGACATAATTTATACTAATAAAAAATCTATTTAATATAGTGATAGTGAATTGCTATCAGAACATAACACAGTTATATGATGTGAAATACTAAAGTTGATAACTAAAGCCTATATTTGCTTATTTACAAGAAATTCTTTTGCTTGTTTATAATTACTGTTACTTGAATAAAGAACAGTCAGAAACCAGTGGGAAGCTGTTATGTTATCAAATCATACAAACCTGCCAGTGAAACTTCTAAAAATAGAGTTAATGCATTTCAAATTTTGCTTAACATGTGCATATTTTTGCTTCCCTGAGAAACAATGGTTTTAAATTTTGGCACCTTTAAGTGAGACTAGAAATTCTGTAGTCACTTATGATTACATACTAAGCCTGTATATTTTTGTAGCAATCTAGATATGCAAGCATGAACAGTTTTCTGACTCCTGTATAGAAATGGGATATCTCATGGTAATGAAAAATGAACAGTAGAAGATTGTACTAGCAGTCCTTCCAATGGAAATAATTGACATGATGGCAAGGCCCACCTGATATCTAGCCTGAACAGATTGTGGAAGGACACTGAAAGAGAGGAAAGGAGCAAAGAATACAGACAAGAAACTAGCCAGAGATGTTCATTAAAAGACCGTAACAATGCACTATTAGGAAAAAGAAAATAAAATAAAGAATACCTTAAAAAGTGTGAGAAAGGCCTATGCTCCTGTAAAATCTCTTTAAAGCTAGAATTAAAAACCACTAAATTCACATAAGCATATATATGCATTGCTAGTAACTGTGCTACATAAACGGCCATTTAAAATTTGATGATTTTACACTAATTAGATTTTAAAAATCTTGCAAGCACTAAGTTCACCTAAAATACATCGTGCAAGATTAGGGAGGAACAGTTGACCAGCACTTTTTCCTCATTAACTTCATAGGACTCAACATAGACAAGAGAGAAAGTGCGTAATTGAAAACTGCTTAAATATTCCACATAGATCTATTTTAAGCACTCATATTTCAATCAATGGTTCAGAGGAAGCTGCAGTATAAACACATTCCATTCAACCAGATTTGCATATTGGTGTCAGTAGTTTGAATCAAACCAATTAGACCATGTAGTTATCTATGGAAAACATATGGCAGACTGATAAATACCCACTTCTATGTTTAAAATCTACTGTATTCCATTTGCATAGCAAAAAGCAGCTGAAGGAGGATGTTATTCTTCAAGGACTAGACAAACTGATACAAGCAGAACTCCTTGGGCTGGATCCTCAGCTGGTATAAATCACGTTGAATACACTGGTGAATTGAAATGGAGCTACTCACTCTAAAAGCAAACGTGTTCACATAGACACTGAATCAAGCACTGATTTCTCTTTGTTCTCAGTTCCTTGTCCATAAAAAGAGCCTATCCCATTTTCTCACCCATTCTTATTTCAGTTAGAGCAAAAGCTCTTCAGAAAGGGCATTGTCTATTGCTTTCTGTTTTTAAGAAGAAAAAAAAAAATTGCAAGAGGGACACCATCTTGCTTGAGCTAGTGCCCTGGCATGAATAATGGCAATGGTACCTCAACCTTTTTATCTCTAAGTTTTCCCTTTCATGATGGCCTAAAAGCTTTTCCTAGGGCATATTTATCTTCAGCAATAAATCATGATTTCATTGCATGCCTGCCTCATTGGGGTGCAAATAACAAAACAAGACAAATTAAACTGTAAAGCACTTGTTGAGGAAAGAAATAAAGAAAGACAGATAAACAAATTAAAATGGGAAAGACAACAGTTCTTCGAAACATCATCTTTTAATGTTGCTGCTTCCTGTATTAAAAAGATTTTTTTTTAAATTGGAGTAGCCAGTGATTTAGCTATTAAAATACCTAATCTGCACAACATGACCAATTATCTCATCAGGGCCGTGTTCAGATTACTAGACCTATATGTTGTTCTGGCAATCTGTATTCTAAACCTTTAAGCCCTTCTTAATGATTTGTTCATGGCTCCTAGGCTGCTCTTTTACTGAAAGAAACGTTTGCATGTTTTGTTGGGTGACATCATTTACAAACAATGACATTGCTGTCTGGAATGAATATCAATAATATCTATCATGTATTTGAAATTCAGGCTTAGCACTGTATAAATTGACAATATATGCTAATTTCTCCCCCCTCCTACACATTCTTCAGCAAATAAGTCACATTCTTCAGCAGGCAAGTCAGTTCACTGCAAATAAGTTATTCCACAACTACTGAGTCATGAAACACCAGGGGATATGACCATGGGTCAGAGCAACACAGCAAAGTTTTTTTGTATCTTCATACGCCCCCATATATATATATATATCTCTCTCTAAATGAAGATCCTAGTATCAAAATCATCCACATCTAGACAGTAGTTCAAGGAGAAAACAAAATGTTGTCTTTTTCTCATTGGTATTCAGGTAGCAAATGCTGAAGCAAGGAACTCTGCTAAATGTTGTCCTGTCTGTGAACCCTGAAATAGCTTCTGTCCCTCATGAAGATTTTACTAAGTTTCTATTAATTACAGCCAATAGCAAGAGTAGTTATAAAAAATATTTTTTGAAAGTATTAAAATATTTCAGTTAAATAGAAAACCAACCACCTGAATGCTGAAGATAATTAAGAGTCACAGAAACCTCTGCTGATACCCTGGAAAATAATGTCTGATTCAGCATAACCAAAACAAAAGCTTTCCCTGACCAGACAATTTCTTTTATCATAGATTCATGCAATCATTTAGGTTGGAAAAGACCCTTAAGATCATACAGTCTGACTATAAGCCTGAAACAACTAAGTCCACCACTCAACCATATCTCTAAGCACCACAGCTACATGTCTTTTAAATACCTCCAGGGATGGTAACTCAACCACTTCCCTGGGCAGCCTGTTCCAGTGCTTGAAGCTTTTTAGTGAAGAAATTTTTCCTAATATCGAACTTAAATCTTCCCTGGAGCCACTTGTGGCTGTTTCCTGTCTGCGATAGATGCACACGACTCCTTAACCAAACCAGTGGTTGTTTGGAGGACTGATCATGCGATTAACACATCAATATCAGATGGTTTGTCCAAGACTCATTTATCAGGCATCAAGTTGTGGGTACAAGGAGTCTCATGCATACCTTTTCCATTGCATGTAATTTGACTACAAGCCAATCACTTCATTCCATATATATGACAGCCAAAGTGGGCTGTCTTTGAGCTCTCCCTGCTAAGCTGGCTGCATGGCTGCTGGCTGCATGGCCAGGTGATCTCCCCTTGAGCTGGGATTATGTGTTAGGCAGTGTTTTACTGTCTAGAGCTTGATGATTATAATGGAAGGGTCAAGTAAAAACCCAGGGAAAGGTTCTTTTTCATCCTTAATGATTCTATCGCTTTGAAAAAGCTTATAGTCTGTATGATCAATCTCCACATTTTGGTTTTAGTTTATTCTTGATACCATATCATATAGCCTTCACAGGATATTTTCAAAGTGAAACTTGACATAAAATAAGAAATAAAGAAATAAATGGCAATGCCAATATTTTTTCTAGGGGCTCTGACATTGACAGAAGCATCTCACGGTGGGTGTTTCTCTTCTCAAATATACGAGTTGCAGGATTGAGTCTTTGGTTTCAACTAGGTAAAGAACTGGAAGTACAGAAGAATACAAATACTATATGGAACTGTCCCTGTCATGTAAGTGTAGGTGTCTGCTTAAGAACTTCCCAAAAAGCAATCCTGGATACTTATTCAACGATATCAACCTCTTAGCTCTAATGCAATTTATGATCAGCAAGAAAAGTGCTATATCCTTCGTCTCTGGGTAAAAAGCATAGCCAATTTTATTCCAGGTGCTTTTTCCCACTTATAGTTCAAATAGATGATATACTTACAAAATTGATTTATTTTTATGTTGGTGTATAATGTCTATTGAACTCTTACAACTTATCAATGAATGCCAATACTATTTCTTCCTTACTTATGAATTATCCATGCAGACCCTAGGAATATCTTAATTGCTCTAAACAAGTAAGTCTGCTTGTCCTCCACATAAGCCTAATCAACCTTTGCAGTCAGCTTGGGAAAACAAACATAGCTTGTCTTGACAAGTATCAAACCCCACCATGGATTCAGGAGCTGGATTCTGAAACTGGATTCAGGAACACATGGATCATGACTGAAGGCAGAACAGAGTCCTCCTTGGATACCAGCCATTGAAGAAGAGAGCTTGACTCTTGTGATCCCTCAGCTTTATACTGAATATGACGTATATGGGATGGAATACCTTGTTGGTAAGTTTAGGGTCACTTGTCCTGCCCACTCCTCCCCCAGGTGTGGCCTTTTACTTTCCACACCCCCAACGTGGTGCATAAGGTTTAGCAGTGACCTTGGTCTACACAGGAGCAAGTATAAGCAAGAGTGTTTCTGCCCACACCAATCCTTGGTAGTTACCATAAACAACAAGTATCACTGCTACAAGCAGACATTGTCTGAAAAAATATGTCCTTAACCTCAGAAAGTGCAGTTATTTACTTAGAAGGGATTGAGCTGGAAAGTAAAATCACTGAACAGAATTAGTTCTGTTCTAATTCAAACCAGGACATGTTTTAACCTTTGTCTCTGAAAAGTTGTTAATTTCTCAGGAACTAAATAACAACTTATGTACAATTCATTTATCTTTTTGTGAGTGTATAAAAATAATGCATCTAGACAAAATATCAAATAAATGCAAGCAACTGAGTCTGTAATCAATCAGAAAACTTTATTTGATCACCTTAGTTTTCACTAGACACAGAATTTTGATCCAACTCTCTATGAAAGCTCTGGCCTTTCTATACTCCTCCTCCGATCTTACTCTTGTTAGTAGGATCTGCACAATGTAACAACAGATATTTTTACTTTTCTCTCTATTTTCTTCCTACATTGGGTGCTTTTCCATTTTTCATTTGTTGAACAGAACTGCTGAGAGCCAAGAAATTTCAGTATTCCATTAATAAGAGCTGCCTAATGTTGGTAACTTGTTTGCAGTACTCTTTGTTTACACAGAAATTATCTTTTCCCATTTCCCATACAAGATGAATATTTGAAACCACCCTGAGAGCTACATCAAATTAACTATTGATCATGAAAAACCCAAAGATTCAGCTGTTTATAGAGCCTTGTTCCATGATGACCACAGCAGGGTTTCTAATGTAGGTGTAGAACAAGATAGTGCCTAAATACTCTCTAAGAATTTTTTTTATTCAAGTTCCCTTTAAAATTCACTTAACACTGAGTGAACTTGAAAGAACAGAAAAAAAAACAACTAAAAAGAATTCAACAGTGATTGAAGATGTATATATAATGATTCTGGGATGACCTACATGTCTTTTATGCTATTTAATGTCTTTTAAGCTAGCACAGTGATGAGGAATGATAGCAAAACTGCTGCATATATTGGCTTGGATCAGTGATTAGGCTGTGACTATTTCGATTTGACCAGAGGAAATGGTATACATTTGGAACAAGGGGAAGTAAGCCACATAAAGCAGATTCAATTTGGAAAATAGTAAATCCAGAAGTGAGTCTTGGAAGTTGAACCTAGATAATTTTAAGTTAGGATTAACATAAATGGGTTGTGTCTTCAAATTTGAAATAACCTTCCAGGGAAAGTAAAAAATTATTCTTTGGGCACTTTAAATCAACATGGGCTCTATTTGATATTTGTGCTTTTGTCCCATACTAGGTGCTAAGCCTAGTGAATAAGTGACTAGGTGTTTTAGACAGGAGATCTGAGCCAGTCTCATGCTCATTCCAGTTTGATTTTTTTTTTTTCTTAAAGTAAAAGCTGGTATAAGAAGAATGAATGGATTATTCTGAAAATCCAGCTAATCTTGGACTTAAAACATTTGAGCACTGAGATTGCTATATGTTGTTCAACAGTGGGTGAACTACTGCATCCCTCCCATCTCTGACTCTGTTATCACTCTGCATCTTCAGAAATACATGGCTTAAGGACTTCAAGAATCTACCAGAAATCCATGCTCACAGAATTATCAAAACCAGTGCTCAGTAATAACACAGCTTCCCACCTCAAAAACTCTCATGGTAACAACTTAACATTCTTACATTAAAAAAGTGAAGCAAGATTTTTATTAGTCCAGCTGAGGACGCAAAGATAAAACATAATTACAGTTAGACATGTATGCAGGCAAGAATTCACATTAAATGTGTACATAATGTAAGGAGAGACATCAGTTCAGTAAATTGTCTGGAATACAGTAAATGTATATTAAGAACAAATACAATTATTGAACTGAAATCCTTTCATCATTTGTCACCAAGAAAACAACAGAGAAAGCAAAACGAAAAAGAAATCGAAGAAACTCACCATTTCTTTACTGCATAGTTTGTCAAATACATCTTTCTAAAATCTTATAATCCTCAAAGCAATAACACTCGCTTACTCTAAGTGTTAGTATATCAATACTTGCAGCAAAGGTGAATTTATTTGACACTAACATTTACAATGCCATGTACTGTCCTTGCTCTCTAGAAGAATACTCTGATGTCAATAGAAGTTAGATTGAAGGTCACTTATGGCTCAAATTGCTGCTGATGCTGTATTGGAAAGATTTACTTCTACATTGTTAACCTTTGCTTTCAAAGTTTTATTTCTTGACCATAGAAAACCCAAAACATTCAAGGTTGTTACTTTGAAATATAATGTACAAGGTGTTAGGCTGCAAAAGTTATTCTTTAAAATATTACACTAATGTAAGTGGGAGGGGAAACAAGCAATCAAAACCCCACAAACTACTGCAGCAAGTCTTAAATGGGATTGACTTTTATATTTAAAAAAAAGACAATGGCTTTAATTTTGGTTTCAGACCACAGTAACAGGTAACAACACTTTGTAAATTTTCCATAACTTTGTAAATTCCTGTAATTTGTCTCAATTATGGCAAAGTACATTATACTAAAGCACCGCTTTACCTTTCATTTCATGGACTGTTGGATATAGTGCATTCTTGGATACCGTGAAATGTCACAATGTGTTCTGAAAATGTGACAGAGGTGTTGTCAAGTTACGTGTTTTTGAAGAAACTTAAGCAATCAGTAGTTTACACTTCAGAAAGAGCAATCTATCAGGACAGCAGAGGAAACTGGGAGGACAAGATTCCTAGTGATGTTGAACGCAGAGTTTGAGCACTGCTATACTAAAGGTATTTCATTTCATGGAAATACCTGCAGATATCTGTAGTAGTTGCTGCCTTGAAGTGCTTCCCACACTCTCCCTTTCTTGGAAGTTCCCTTCCCTCCCTCTCTGTTGGAGCTCAGCTCTCTGTAGAGCAGCTGCTGAACTGCAGAATTTATAGCTAAGGACATTAAGTTAAATCAGAACTTATTTTAGATAACCTCCTGTTCTGTGCTTCAAGTTGTGGTAGCTCAGATATGTTTGAAAAGGAAGATATATATATAAACTCACAGAGGGCTGCCTCCAATAGCATTAGCTAGATTACCAGCTCCCACAGCTGGTTTCAGATCCATATACAAGGGTAACATTGGAAGGATGGGAATGCTTCACCTTCAAGTGCATCCATAACATTTTATTCTCTGCTGCAACAGGTTGAACTCATTGTCATCCTTCATTAGAATATCTAGCAATAATTAAGAATGGTTTAAAATTGAATTTATAGGTTTTTCTAGCCCTTTTCTTTCTATTTGCTACATAAAAGCCTTGAGTCCTACATGTTTTCTTTGATTTACCCATTAATCCTTGTTTTGGTTTTGTTTTGAAAGGCAAGCATATCTGGAAAAAAAAATAAAAATGACAAAGCTTACCCTGTCTCCATGGAGTCAACTGATCAATAAAAATAGGAGAGCAAGCTTTCTCAAGGGAAATGATCTCTGATAGGTGTCTTGAGATAAGTTATGGAAGCTGAATCAGCAAGCCCTACTGCTGCTGTCCTAGTCAGATGTAAAGTGCCTCAACAGAGAGCATCAGCATCTGCTGGCTTTGTAGATAGTTCTCCCGGGAAGTACTTAGCAGTAAACTCTTTATATTTGCAGACAAAACCAGTAGATAGTTCAAGTGTAGGAAAAAGTGAAAGACAACCTGATGTTAGCTCTTGCTGTACCTATAGATTCAGAAAAGTTAGGAAAACTGCACATAATGTTACTGATCACAGTAAGCAGATAAAAGGGTAATATGCTGCCCTGTTAACCTGATGAAATTACAGCAATCAATGCATTAAAATCAAAACACGTATACAGTTAAGTTCTTGTTTCACAGTATGTTCCAGTTTTAATCACACACTGCATCTTAAACATGTATGCCAGAATTTAAAAATAAAACATCATTAGCTAATGGTTTTAGGAAGTAAATAGAAAATGTCCAATACTCGTGATGCAATAACATTAGAGAGAACTAACTAGATGGCAGAAATCGCCTGTCCCCCTCTCATGGGGACAAAGAAGCATAACAAGCATTAAGAAAGTGATGGAAACATCTTATTTGTAACAACATAAGCATGTGCATGAATTCCCCTAAAACACCCTAGCTTTGGGTGAATGTGAGAAAAACAGTGGGTACATGTTGTGTGCGGTACAGAGATGACTGAAAGCCAATGAGTACTGATGTCTTAAACATTTTTTAAACATCTGAGCCTTAGAACTGACAGAAACATATATTCTCCCTCTTGATGTTCTAGTTTGGAATTGGCAAGGGATGACAACAACAATGAAACAGCTGTAGCTCAAGCTAATGAATATTAATTTTCCAACACAATCACTTCTGAATATACATCCACACTTTTGGTTGCATTGCTTTATGAACTACTATAAGATATGTTTGAATACAGCAATGACTAATACAGTAGATGACAGAATGGCAAGTATCCTTTAAATCCCAAACTATGAGATGCAGGACAAAAACACAAGCAAGGAATATAAAGAAAAAACCCCAAGAGAACAACTATCATGCAGGTACTTAACCTGCTAATTATCCACCACACATGCTGATACTAATGTCATTTCAAGGGTAGCAGGGCTGTTCATCATTCATCAACTCTACTGCTCCAACAGCCTGATTTCCTGACACAAGGTAATGTAGCATAACCAAATATGAAAATTCACAATACTGTATTTTTGCAAAGAACAGCATGAAAAAATACCTCCATCTGAAAGGCACTTAGAATCTGAAGGACTCTGAGATTTCAAACTGAAATGTCACTTGGCATTTTGGGAGAATGCATATGTATACAGACACATGTGAGAAGTACCAGTTCCAGCCCGTGTGCTAGACTTAAAAAATTGGCAGTTAAATTTATCTTAACCTACCACCTCTACATACCTCAGGTTTCAAGCAATGTATTTACAGACAGATAACTTTAAATAACTAAAGGGAATCTGATTGAAAATGTTGACTTTGACTTAATGGAAAAAAACCAAGTTATTACCAACCGATATGTGTATCACTTCTACTGAAAACAAAATACATTTGAAAAAATAAATGTTAATGAGTGTTAATAGCTAAGAAAGCTGGAAAAACTTTTTCATTGCTTAGATTAATCAAACATCCCACAACCTTTTATAAGTTGTCCAAATCCCTAAACATTCTAGTAATTTAGAAGGAAACCCCATTTAATTTTCGCTCAAATCACTGTAAATGCCCCGTCCTTCAACTCTTTAATCAGAGAATCCTAACTGAGGGATAGTTCTTGTTTACATAAGAAATCGAATCTAGCTATAATTCAACACTGAGTTCATATGGAGTTTCGGGTTTCCTTGTCTTTAACTAGTCCTTTATGATATTCTGTGCTCTCTGGCTGAAGAGATTACAGGGAAAGCTTTGGGTCTAATGCATTAGCATGCATAAATAAAATCAGAAACATTTGGTAAAAAGACACCTGACTGAACATGTGCAGCAATCAATGAAGTCTTTCCTGAGGAAATTGCTCTATGAAGAAGGGTGTTGTCCACACTGTAATCCCTATCAGATAGCACTGATGGAGTCAAACTGCTTTAAAATATTCATGGTAACTGTTTAATAACATTAAGGCTTTGCTGAATCAAAATTATTCTAATCAGGTGGCCAACTGTCAATCAGTCAAGTATAACTGACATAATGCTGTTTGGGTAAACAGTGACCATTTCCCTTCCTAGATCTGACAGTGCTGCTTCTTCTTCCTGCATTTACCCCCTTGAAGAAAGGGGATGTCACAAAGAGACATTCAGCAGTGATCAAACAAGCAATGTCTGCCCATATTTTATTTCAGTGAAGAAGTTATGATTATAAAAAAGGGGAAAAACATCAGGTCACTTCTCTAATAGGTTCTTGGCAGGTTCTCTTTCTCTAACTTTTAGGTTTTTCCTAGGATTCTTTTTACATTATTACCCATTCCCCAATTCTGTTGCACTGTTTCCCAGAAATGTTTATGAAATTCCCCTCAACAAGTTATTGAACTTCATTAGTCTGCTGTATTGCCTCTTCTCAGGTTTATTGATGAAAAGGTTAATTAACTCTGAAGGCGCTTCCTGGGCCTGTATGGAATGTTTTTTACAGCATGTCAGAATATCTCCTGGAAAAAAATATTTCTGCCTTGGTAAAAACAACATCAATAGTTAGAGGTTTACATCTAGCAGGAGTGAACAGCCACAGCGTATGTTCATTTTGATCATCACGGCTTTGACCTGATTATGCTGTATCTCTTTATTAACTTAAAATGCACTATAATTTAGCATATAGTACATTAGGGTTTGCAGCAGAGAGAGTATTCAGGACTATTTCCCCTTTATACAGCATTACATCTGTAATATCCTGAAGGCACAGAAATGAATCCCTTTCTATTGCAAAAGCAGCGTAATACGGCGCTGTTATCAATGCATGCAATGGACTTGAATATAGGCATTTCTGTCTCAAGTTACTGCAACGGTCATGAAAGGGCTGGAAGTTTGTGTGCAGGGATGCAGCCTTTCAAGCTACAGGATGGATGTTGGACAGTGTTACAAGTACAATACACCTCTCATCTTTTTTATCTAATTTTCTGTCTACTAATGATAACACGATTTAAGAAAAAATCCCCTGAAACAAACACACCACATCCCCAACCACCCCCCTACTCAGCTCTAAAAATAACACATGCAATGAATAGAGCATTTGTTCATTAACTTCCTTTTCATCCGGTGCAATCTTCTCCCTTTTATAGTGTAATTTGGATGAATTTATCATCGCTAACGTGCTTTTAAGAATAGAAATAGTAAAAAATATTCT
Organism: Eurystomus gularis; assembly: GCA_013400335.1. Classification (NCBI taxonomy): domain Eukaryota; kingdom Metazoa; phylum Chordata; class Aves; order Coraciiformes; family Coraciidae; genus Eurystomus; species Eurystomus gularis. Next base: position 60,731 of record VZZY01000778.1, read on the forward strand.
GCTGGTTATGCTGTTTTAAATACAGAGATGATCAGTAAGGTGTCACTGATGCTTTTCCACCATTTCTCATTTTGACAGAAGATCCTCTAGGTGCAGAAAGGTAATTAATTTCCAAAATCTATCAGTCCTCAGTTTCTTGCTGAAATCTCCATAGACACAATACACTATGGCGCTGGTTTTTATGACATGAATTTCTTCTACTAGTAACTATACGGAGAGCACAAACTTATTTCACAGAGGCCATCAATCAGTGTTTAGAGAGCAAAACCTTACTGTAAATGCTTTGGTGGTCTGGTCTGTAAGTAGTGATTTAAGAAAATATTTAGAATATCATTACCAGTTCTCTGGGCCAGTCAGACTTCCATTCAAAACAAGCAGAATATATTTCCTATGAATAAGCATTGATCAACAATTCAGAAAAGCTAGATTTCTCATGTCTGTCAGTTAGCCACACAGTAATTTTTTATTTATCTTTTCCTTACAACGAGTAGTCATTTACACATTTCTATTAGCAACAGCATTACAGGATTTGAATAAACCAACCCTAACCCATACCAGAGTATACTGGCAACAAATGGTTGTTTTCTAGACATCAATGAAGACATATTCCCAGCATTCTTTTTTAGTCTTATGGGATGCTCAACCATGTGCCAAAGCATCAGCCGATATAAGCTGATGCAACACAAGTGATTTAAGATAAAAAAAATTTAAAACCTCCTATTTGCAGCAGCAGAATCTCCAACAATGTTTTGGATCAGTTCATTTCTGTCTTGCTATAAATCTTCTATCATTATGAAGGCTATAGGCAGCATTGAACAATATATATAAATCTTGTGTTTCTATTATTATGAAGGCCATTGGCAGGACTGAACAATACACAAGTCCATGCAACCACATGCTATTCACCTATAGGTTCTGAGGACCTGCCTTTGATAAGGCATGCTGCTCAGGGACTTTCTTGATGACTGGAGAAAGGCACATAACCCATCTTGAAAAAAAAGGAGGAGGTGGTTCTGGGAAATCTTAGTCTACTGAAGAATTATGGAGCAAGTCCTCCTCAAAGGAATTTCTAGCCACAAGTGAAAAAACAAGACAAGTGACAGGAAAAAACCAAACTCCAGCAGATGGGTAGTTGATAGTGGCACATCTCAGAGACTGATACTTCATCACTAGGCCCAATATTTCTCAAGGTTTTTATTAACAATCCCTATGATGATCAAGAGAACAACCCCTGCAAGTTTGCAGATGATACTAAAATGGGGGTAGTGGCTGATATATTGAAAAAGACCTTCTGTCTGGCACTTGTGAAACTGTATCTGGAATATTTTGTCCAGAGTTTGGCTTCTCAGTACAAGAAAGACATTGACATAATGGAGCGAGTGCTGCACAACCAAGATGATCAGGGGGCTGAAGCACAGAATACAGATTCGTTTAGCCTTAAGAATACATGAGCATGGAAGCACTGACACCTGTCCCTATATTGCTAACAGCATTTGCCTCAGTGCTTCTGCTTTCAGAGTATGTTTTCATCATTAATGCTGGAGGATCTTGCCTGGCTATGAGCTATTTTGTGATCCACAGCAGCATTCTGTCCACCAAGAGAAATACCATACTAAGGAGGAACAGCAGCACTTACAAACTGCGGATAAGTACACACAGCAGTTAGAAATTGTAATCCTTATATGAACTGCACCCAGAATATACTTCTTATTGTAACTAATAATAAAGGCACATTATCTTAAATGTAAATATGATCTATCTTAAACTATAATAAACTTGAGGAAAATGCTATTCAGCCAAACAAGAATGTTATATGTCAGTCTTTACAGTTTCCAATAAAAGTCGACACTATCAGGAGTAGACATTATTATTTTTAAATAGAATCGTGCTTAATATTGTTTAACAGACATATGATTATGACTGTGATAGGTTGGGAAGGCTAAGCTAAATCTTGTTTCTCACTGCTTCCATGCCAATTTACTTTAAAACTGTTATTGTAAGAGCCCTAACAGGAGCAATACTATGGAATCAGCAAGTCTCATCACTGTTGTTATATCCAAATATACCCAAATGCTGAAGCATTAAGGTGTTGTAAGTGAACATGTTTTTGCCCTTTCACAAAGGCACAAACAAAGTGAGATCATTCAGAAGAAACCTATTGATTATGCCCATCTGAAATGACTGCTCCCTTTCTCACAGGCTGTAGATGCAGGTTTTACAGACAGCACAAGGACCCCAGAAGTCTCATGAAGCAGGCAGCCAGCTGATAGCATTAACTGGCGTCAGCAGGGCCAAGGCTGCTGGATGTTCAAGTTTCATTCACATTATGAAGATCTTTATTTCTTTCTAAGAAAGCAGACAAAACTATAAAGGGTAGGACTATCAATGCATAAGCCTATAAGGAAAGAACTTGTAACTCATAGCCTCACAGGTGAGGCCAAAACTATTATAATTTGAAAGGTCTAATCCTGTAACATATAGTATATTTACCACTTTCTATTATTGGGGACAGAAGCCTACCTAGATAACGAAGACTATCCTGTACAGAAAGTAACTCTTTTTGTAGGTTTGAGGGCTTGGGCACAGATTTCTTCTTAAAAAAATATTTTTAAAATGTCCAGACTTTAAAAAAATTCCAGTTCTTTGGAAACGGTCTAAGCCCTAATTTTAAACTTTATATAATCTCAAATAAAGACCACCATAAAATTTCTTATTACTTGAATTGGGCCACTGCCATAGTAGGCTTTCCTGTAGATGAAACGCAGAAATGAAAAGCTGATGTATCCTTTGTTTAGCAGAAGTCTTTCCTCACTCAAAAGTAAGCCTTTGCTTCTGAATAACCTCAGAAAATAAATATTCATAAATGAAAGCACTCAATATACTAATTTCATAGGAAACCTGAAACCATCCATATCTAATATTTACAGCTGATTTTGGCTACAGCTAATCAACTTTCATTTAAAAAGGGAGAAAAAAAGAGTTCTTTTGGCCTCATACCTGATTTATTCCACATTAATCACTGGTCTACCTTAGTTTCAAATTTTAAAAGCTGGACAGAAATTTGAATACCACAGAAGTTATCTGTGGCTCAAATTGCTCTATTCTGGCCTGATCACTGTATCTCACCCAGTCATTTTCACTGTACAATATATTTTGGCTTGTTTTCCACTCTTTTTTTAATGTTCAAGCTAACATTTTGAACAAATTACTAGCCCTTTATCTTCTGTAGGAAGGGTAGTTTAGTGCAGTCACACATACAAACTTGAGGATAATGATAAGCCTGTTCCAATATTTTTGTCCCACCTCTTTCAGGAATGGGTAGTTTTCAGTTACTATTCAGCCTGCAGACAATCAAAATGAAAATGATTCTAACATACATGGTTTTCCCTGGGTTTGAAAATCCCAGTTTTAGAAGTCTATTTTTGATTTATACCTTAAATTCTGCAAATACAGGAAAATAAGAAGATAATTTTTAATTTAAATTAGGATACTTTAGCTGCATTATTTTAACTGATCAATAAGCCTTTAGAAACCTGGATATCTGAATATTTAGTCTGTTCTGATAAGTACCATATTGCATAATATTTATCTGAATATTGTGCAATGACTATAATCCTGACAAAGCAGCACAACATATAATTTTACACAAATATAATTTTCTAGTCATTTTTCACATTACTGTGAAGTCCTAAGATCAAACACAGTCCATTCATTCTGCAAAACTAGAACAGAAGTGAGTGCTACATGAGGGCAGAGAGACAAATAAATGAATGACCAAGAACGACCCTAGCTCTCTGCCAGGTGCTCCACAAACAACATACCTGGGCTACCAAGGAAAGCAAGGGCCAGAATCCTTTCTGTGAGAAGGCTGATCAGCTACAGAGTGATTCCTTCTCTTCTGTGCCGAGGTGAGCCAGGCACAGAAGAGCTGGATCATGGAGCATAGTGACTTGAGACGACATCCATTATTTCCTACCATAACAACAGAACACATTGCTTTCCACCCTGAGGGTCACAATTCTTAGTTATTGCTGAGTTGAGACTTCTGCTGCAAGTGTTTAGAAATATTGCTTGCATATAATCAATTCTGATACATTAGTGAGGCTCCCCTGGGACTCCCAATAATATAGCATGCCCTCTAGCCATTCCCAACAGCTTAGCAGAGCTACAGTTCACAGTGTTTTATTCTTATCTCACCACTCTGTAGCCTAAAGTTAGTGGATTGGTACAGTGAAACCTGGCAGCTCCAACTATAGATAACTGTGCTGCCAGTAAGGACACCTCTACAGTGGCATGGTGGTTCCTTTCACAAGCTTGAAGAGGGCTGTCAAACAGAGCTGTACTCTTGCTATGATGCATTTCCTCCCTTATCACTGCTACCCTTAGCTATACAGTGCAGAAGAGCAAGACTGCTACGTCTCTTGACTGACAGTTTACCTTCAGACTCCTGGATATTACTGTTCAGCTGTTTCTTGAACATAGTGGTAAGTCCCATCTTTACCTACCCAATTCAAGGGGACTGAAAGGGAAATCCTCCCTCTCTAGCATATCTTCTTCCAGCCTGTATTGATAATACTGGTTGTCCCAGCCTTGGTGCAGGACCCTGCACTTGGTCTTGTTGAACCTCATGAGGTTCACCTAGGCCCACTTTTCCAGTCTGTCCAGGTCCCTCTGGGTGGCATCCTGTCCCTCTGGCATATCAACTGCACCACCCAGCTAGGTGTCATCAGCAAATGTGCTGAGGATGCACTCAATGCCACCGTCAATATCATTAATTAAGATATTAAACAACACTGGTCCCAGTATGGACCCCTGAGGAACACTACTTGTCCATCTGGGCATCGAGCCATTGACCACTACTCTCTGGATGTGACCACCCAGCCAATTTCTTATCCACTGAACAGTCCACCCATTGAACCCATATTTCTCCAACTTCGAGAGAAGGATGTTATGGGGGACCATGTCAAAGGCCTTGGAGAATTCCAAATACATAACATCCATAGCTCTTCCCTGATACAGTCACTCCATTGTAGAAAGCCACTAGATTGGCCAGGCAAGACACGCCCCTAGTAAAGGCATGCTGACTCTCTTGGATCACCTCCCAGTATCAACCAATGCTGTATCTCTTGCTGGGAATTGCAGCAGGCAAGAAAGAAAGCACAACCTGAAATGCAATTGAAAGACACTGGCACAAAAATGATTATATTTTAATGCTACTGGAGATCTGTTCTGATTTCATTTTTGCTTTACATTGGAAAGCTGCTCTTGCATATTGGAAAGAGAATATGGTGTGAGCTTTATGAAGAAAGAAATGCTTTCTTGCCCTTCCACTATATGAAGGTCTCCCACAACTCTTCTTTTCTGGAAAATATTTTAAAGCAAGAGTGCTATAGCATGGCAAGTCTCTTCCCAAGAGGCACAGTTCTCCTTTGTCAAAATACGTGCAGGGTATTTTTTCCAAGGTTAGTGAACGGAACGTAACCTACAACATCTGCTAATGGCTGGAAACATACTGTGCCTCTGAATTAGATTCCTATGACAGATGAGATGTGTCTGCCAGGAAAGAGGCTTTTAAAATGGGCCATCTATTATTTTTTAATTTACAGAGGTAACATACACAGCTCTTCAGATGTATTTTAGGAATTTTTTTCAGGAAAGGAAGACAAAGAGGTGAGATAGGCACAGAGAGGATGAAAAGCACAGGGAAAAGAGTCCCCATGACTATTTCACTATTTACATTCACTGTCACATCCTAGCAGGATCTAGCCAGTGCAGCAAGACACATGCTAAAAGGCTGTTCAATCCCTGAGTCTTAGACACCTGTACCTCCTTTGGTAGGCTCAGAATACTGAATTTTCCCACTCAGTCTTTAAGGCTATTTCCAGTTTTCAAACCTATTGACTCAGTAAAGAAGAAAAAATTAAAGAAATTCAATCCAACAGTTGCCAGGCTTCCTAGGGCTGCCCAGCCTGCTTCAGTTCACAGTACAGGTAGGAGAGGATTGTTTTGCTTTGGAAAGTTTAATACATTCTGCCAGAATTATATGTTATGGGATTTTCACCAAAAACTCCTTGAGCTCTATATAAAAAAAGCCCCCTAAGATGCACATATGCATGGGTGCACAAACACAAAATGCATTTTTGAAGGTGGCAGGAGAATTTACTGACTGGGATTTGGAAAAAACAAAACAAAAACCACAAAAGCAACCTCCCTCGCTGCCCCACCCCCAATGCACAGCAAATAAGTTCCTAAAGATTGGTGGGCAGAACCCTGTCAGCTTTTGTTATAAACAAAAACTGAGTGAGAGACAGACTTAGCCTTAACAAAAAAACAGCCCACATTCTGAAAAGAGCATCATGAGAGATCACAAGGATAATACGGATACAAGAAAAAACATTCCTAGAAAATCACAGGAAAAATGACATGAGCAATCTTTAATTTTAACCAAACACTCAGAGTCATGCACTGTTTCAAGTCTTCCTGGTTTTCCACCCTTAGCCCCCAGTGTCCCAGGCTAAATCCTTTCCTATAAAGACTCACTCATGCCAAAGTGTAGCAATCTGACATTCTACAAGTATAAAGAGATGACTCTCATGCTCAATTTCATTTCCAGCTCCCAGGATTGTAGCAGCAGAAGGGTGTCTGCAATTTTCACTAGTTCAATTTATTTGAATTTCTCTAACAAGCAGAAGATAATGGAACATAAATTAAATATGTGAAACTAAGGGTTCTGAAGTTTGCTTTTTTCAGCTAAAGTAATCATTTCCATGCACAGCTGTTTGGCTTCCGAACATCTTAATTAAAACTTTTTGGGTGAATAATAAAATTTGCCATTCAATCTAACATTGGACAATTTTACAGCTGATACCAAATGTTATATGATAAACTTAGAGTTGAGTTTCAAAGCATCATTGGCAGTAATGACAATTAAAGACAGAGTTGACCTAGAAATCACAGGTAATAAGTTTCTCCTGCCCTCATTACTGAAGTGGAAATATTTTTACAAACCAGTGTGGGACTTTTTTCTAATGTCAGTATAAAAGCTAGTTCATGTGTAGTCTAGCTGAAATTTAGTGAGACATGGGCATTAAATGCTACATGAGCAATTCGACACAGCTGCCATGGAAAACGTTTTGTTTTTTTTTTAAATGACATTCTGTAATCTATCAAGACCTGCTACCTTTAACACAAACCACCAACATGAGGGCAGTGTAACAAAGAAAACACAAGCTGTCCGTAATACCCAAACTAATTACACAATGCAACAATGGAATTCTTCATTAATGTGCCTACCTTTCAATACACTAAAAAAAATTAAAGAAAGCTCTTAATTATTGTACAATTTGCATAACATGTAACACATATGGCAAAACCTGTTATAATCTGAACATCATTTAGCTTAAGGGCTGAACAAGTGAAATTAAAACTCTGCTTTCATACATTTCTTTGAGACCTTCCTTATTATGGGCTCCTAAGTATTTAAGTGCTGCACCCTGCTGCTGCCCTGGAGAGAGGGCAGCACTTCCAGAGTGGCTCTCACTACCTTCACTCAACCCATCTTAGAGGGGGAGGTAAAGGATCAGCAAGGCATGACCATTGCAAGACAGACCTTAGGGGAAAACATCTTTCTGACCTTACCAGAAGGCTAATTTAATTCCCCGTATGTTGGCTTTCCCTAACAAGGCAAAGCTCAAAGGAACATTACAGAGGTTTATTGGTTATTTCAAATATATTTGCATGAAGCCAATGTCGTAGAAGTCCCCTAACACCTGTGCTAGTGTCTCAGCTGCAATTCAACCAGTGTGGGTTTAGTTTGTTTGGTTTTGTTTGGTTTGTTGTTTTTTTTTTCTTTTCCATATTTAACAGACATTATGCTTAGACATTAGCTGTCTCATATTCAAAGATTTTATTTCTGGTGGTAGGTACTTAGTCCTCTAGTGCAAGAAATATTAACTCTCAATATAAATAAGAAAGCCTACTTAATTTTTGGTTGGTTGGCATTTTTTTATTAATGTTTGCAGATATAGATAAAATTGCCATCTAGTACAACAGCAAAACAATTAATGTAAAACCACATCAGTTAATTATTTCTGTGAATAAATGAACTACTCAGCACTTCCAAGTCATACAAGTAACTGTCTTGCACTCCATTTATTCTTGGCAAGAAATAAGGAGAAATAAACTGCTGCTGCTGTAGAAAATTAAGTCAAAAGGAAATTCATTAGCCGGACAGAAATTCTCAAGGCCTTGATTCTGGAGTAGATGCATGATATTGGAGGCTTCTGTCTCTGGAGAATCGCACTACTTTGAAACAGACTTTCAGTTAACTGCCTTGGAGTACCAGACTAGTGTGGAGGGTCTACCTCCATCAGAGGAATTGTTGAAGGAACATACTTGAATCACTATAAATTGCAAAGTTTTACGTCCAGTTTAAATCAAGTAAACAGACTTTCTTTCAATTTCTGCCATAAAGAAAAAGTCAGGAAACTGCTAATGAACAGTGAAAACAAAGATAGTGTTCTAATTTTGTGCTCTGCTGTAAAGAAGAATTTCTTTACTTTCCGCATACTCTTTTTTACCTTCCTATATTAAATTGTCCTTTGCTGGAAGAAAAACAAAACAACCAACCCTTTATATTTTTTTCTGACCTCCATATAACATATATTTTGAATGTTATCACCATTTAAAGCTTAAGGAAATGTCTGTTCATTCACACAGTTCACTTGGTCAGCATTACACCCTGCTCTATGCATGGATGCTATGAGACCAAGGACAACACCACAATCTATGTACACTGTAGATATTAAAATCTGTCATTTGAATTGCAACACAGAGTCATAGAATATCTCAAGTTGGAAGAGATCTATAAGAATCACTGAGTCCAACTCCCTGCTCCTTGCAGTGAAGGGGGGACATGTAGCTCTAGGCCTGGACATGTAGCCCTAGGCCTTTTAAAATTTAACTATAATGCCATTTAGCTAGTTTAGCGAGGCGAAGCCCTAGCAAGTTCCAATCACAATGCTTATTGAAACTGATCATTGAAGCAAAGCNGGATAGATGACGTATGTGTCTAGGCGTATTGGGCAATCTAATGAATATGTATTGATTTACTGCTTATAAGCACAATGCGGAGCCATGCCGGTGTGCACGCTTTGGGAGGCGCTAGCCCCCGTGCACCCGCCGGTGAATAAACATACCTCCTCATAAACTCTCTGCAAGTTTTTGAGCTCATTTCCGTGCTTCAGCAGGACTACCTAATACTAAATCATATGATGAGGACTGTTGTCCAGACACTCCTTGAACTCTGACAGGCTTGGTGCTGTGATCACTTCCCTGAGGAGCTTGTTCCAGTGACCAACCAATCTCTCAGTGAAAAGCCTTTTCCTAATATCCAGTCTGAACTTCCCCTGATGTAGCTTCATTCCATTTCCTCGTGTCCTGTCACTTGTAACCAGCAGGAATGAGGACAAGGCCCTGATAGTGGAAATGCTTATCAATAGTTTATTTTTTTTAAGAGCTCCTCTTTACTCTTGGTGTAGCCACAGAACTTGTTTCACAGTATGCTAAAAAGGGAGCTTCTGAGTTTTCTCTAGGTTGAAAATCTCCCTTCCCATTTTTAATTTCACACATTGGAAAGATAAAGGATGTTACTACTTGCACATTTGAAGGATGCAAAACTGAGGCAAGGAGTGTTAAGTGTTTATTGGCTTTGAAATAATCAATAGCTTGAGCTGCTTAAGTTACCCCTGCCAGCAAATGTAGCTTTCTATACTGCCTTTTGGGAAATGCTGATAGAGCTAGGCTCATCTGGTAAACAAAGGTTTTGGTATACGAAAGCAACCCTGGTGAAGAAGCAGCATACCTAGGCTAATAGGCATCTTGTGCAAGCAAGATACTGTGGCAGGCACAATGCTGTGTTAATATAATCATTTGCATCTGGACCAGAGATGGTGAGTGTCTGGCTAGGTCTAAGATCATCTTTGCTTGCAGGTGATCATCTAAGGACCTCCACAGAGCCTGAATGTTGTGAAAATGAGACTTATATAAAGCCAGCAGGCCCACATAATGAGAACTGCTCACAAAAAGGCCACCCTAGCATTGCAAGAAAACATGCAGAGGAAGGGAAAAAAAGTATCTCTACATAATATTAATTATAGGACTGTCTTTTTTTCCTTCTACAACCCCCTGCTCCATATGCTATCTTCTACTTTCTGCAAGTGAGATGCCAGAAGTTAATATGAAAAAAAAAAACCAACTAAAAGCCAAACATTGCCCAACAATACTTAAACTAGGAAACGAAAAATCTTGCAGTCTTTTTTTTTTTCTTTGTTTAAAACAAGGATTAGCTACCTGAAAAAATGCAATTAATCTTTCCCTAATTGTTTTGACATTTGTATGAGCTCTTTTTTAACTGAAGCTTAGTATGTATATGTTCTCTATGGAACAACAGATTGTTTACAGGTATTTTCTTCATAGAAAAATTATGCCATCTAGAAAGATGCTCCATTTCTCAGAGAACTGGAAGGAGACCATGACACCATCAATTTCTGGCTAAGAGAATAAAGTATTATTTTTAATTTAAAAGGGAATTACTCTGGACTTTGATAAATCAGCTTTAAAAGAAGGTCTAAATTAAAATAAAGTAAAAGGGAGACTTCAAATGGCATTTTGTTGAGAGAGAGATTGACATTGCATTTGAAGAGATTAAATAGAGATTACTATAGGCCCATATGTTAATTACGAAGTTCAGATTAATCCCAAAGCACACTCAGGCTTCTTTATTTCCAGGTAACGTCCTCTAAGTTTCCTGATTCAGGTTTTATAAATTAGCTCACCTTGCTAATTCTAATAAATGAAAAGATCTTTGCCCTCTGTACTGGAAGTAACCAAGGGATCAATCAATACTTGTGAATGGGAATATTAGAAATTTGCATTGAAGGGAGCAAAGAATAAAGCATGTAAAGCCTTAAAGGAGATCTTGAATCTTCGGTTTCTCATACATTAAGCAAGAAGGATACTCTACTGATAGAACATTATCAGGCAAAACCCAAAACCGGATAAGCAGGGCTTCCCTTGAAATCTGGACTAGGGAATCTGAGTAGTACTTAAGGACTAAATGGTACAGGTGACTAAAAGTTAATTTCTTCAGAGAGGCTAATTTTCACACTAAAATAAAGTCATCAATATATTATATATAAAATAAATGCAATTAAATATATACAGAAAATTAAAACATGCTGAGTTAAACAATTAAATTTCCATACTACAAATCTGAAAAATGTTAGATGATTGCTCACAGACTTCAAAGGCTTACTTTATGCTAGTTAATACAGAGACTTTCTGGGAGTCTTAGTAATTTAAGACGAGAGAGAAACTTCCTGAACACAGGGTTAAAAAAGATTTTGCCCTTCAAAAGATAACTAGGAGAAGCTGAGCAACATATTGGGTCACTACAGTACTGTAGAAGAACATATAGTTCTTTCAGTACTCTAGCGAATAATTAAGGCTGGAGACCTTGAGAGCAGAAGATATCTACCTAATTTAGATTCCAGAGCAGAGTGTTTAAACTGCTTATCAGCCACCAGGTAAGCTTCTATCTCTTCAGAAAAATACAGCCCTCTCCCCCACTATGCTTCAAACAATTACAGGTCATACATAATCTCAGTTTCTTCCCAAGATTATAATTTACTTAACCACAAGCTGTTATACTTTTCCCTCTTTCTTCCATCCATCATGGGCATTAAAAATTTTAATTACCTCTTTGAGAGTTATTTTTTGACCCCTGTATAGTTATGTGCAACGATAATAAAAAACAATCCACAGCAATTTCCCTCTGTCACAGTGTGTTGGTTTAGTAAGAGCTGTGGGGTAGCCGAGCCACGTGGCCGGCTGCTTCTCCCCGCTCCCTCCCCTCTGCCGCGGGCCGCAGACAGGGAAGAAGAAAAATAAAAGGTTTAAAAGTGCCTTTTTGAGTTGAGATAAGGAAGGCTTAATATATATAAATATATATAAAAGAAAATGGCATATAATGGGAACTTTGCAGTTAACAAGAACAATACTAACAGTAAGAAAAGAGCAATACAAAAAAACAATACCAGAGAGCAACAGCGAGGGACCGAACCCGAGCGAAGTTCAAGGGGAACTGAACTCCAACTGAACCGCCCCCAACGGAACTGGCCCCTCCCCGGGGCTGGCCCCGGGGCATGATGTCAGCATGGTATAGAATTACCTGGCTCCACACAAAATTAACCCTGTCCTGGCCAACCCAGGACACACAGTACATTTCAGAAGCTGTTACTGAAAGCAATCAGGTAGACTGCAACTTTTTGAATTAGAAATTTTTTTTTTCATTTTTCCTTGATCTCTGTGTCTGGACATACTCACAAAGTTGCCCATTTTTTTTTCATCAAAATTGTCAATTAGATAATGGGTTCAAACAGTTTCTTTCCATAAAAGAGATTTTTCAAAACTCTGGAGGTGCTTTGGAACTTAACTTCCAGTCAGGGATACTCATTGTACCCTTCAAGTCCAAATCCCTAATGGAAGACACAGTCTAATCAGGTAACACAATTTGCAAAAGAAGAAATATTATTGCACAATTTATTTGCACAATTCCTAAATGCCTGAACAGGGCACTACAAATGAGGTCTGGAGTGTCAACCGTTTTATTTTCAGTTTTACATAGGAAACAAGATTACTAGGAAAATCTCAACTTCCTCGTTTAAAAAATAACATCATTTTAAGGTACTCCTAGTCTTATTACAAAATTCCCTCTTAAAGTATCAGTACAACTTGGAGCCCCCCAATGGGGTCACAATCCACTGAAGTTACTGGCCTTGATCCCAGACTCACCACAATAGCCCAAAGATCTGAGCACAGTGATCTGTGCTCAGAACAGAAAAAAGGATGTAAACAAGAGATGAATTGGAATAAATATTGAATATACATAATATTCCACTGTACTAAACAAGTGAGCACACTAAAGATTGTATCTTTCCTGTTTCTAACAGATTTGCATTGAAGCAGGTCACCATATCTAACAGTGAGCACTTTGTCCTACCTTGTGAAGACTCTACTGACCACTGTGTGGTCAGAATTGACCTTCTAATTTTGTTTAGCAACTGGAATACTGTGGCTTTTTAAGTCTATGAATATTTTTTAAGATAAAATACCCACAGGAGCAAGATGAAGATAAATATATCAGTAGTAGAACTTTTCTGCAAAATACTTCATTACATTTGGTATTTAGCCTGTCATATGACCCCTGGTTACAAAACATGCATAACATTCTTTGCTTCTAATGACACACCAGGGTGGCAAAAACCCAGAGCATCACAGGAACATGCTACAAGCTCACTATTTCTCCAAATAAAAAGTATGGAAATATATAGCTGTCTTCACTCAGTTGACAGTTGAAACCTTTTATGGACCGCAAACCTGACATACTAATGTCTACTTTGAACTGGGATGGTTAGTGCTATTAAGAATAAAAAGCAGATTCCTGTACATTCTAAGAATTTGCTACTAGTCATGAAAATGTTGATTAAATCTGGCTTTGCATTCATTTACCTGGCATAAAAAAGAGAGTCAAATGCAGGGAGAATATTTCATTAGCTGCAGTTCAGTTTCAGATACCCAGTCAAGTAGCTTGCCCACCTCCTTCTTCAAGATCACAGGTCTCCTTTGGAGCACTTGTGAAGGGAAATGGTTTCCCAGACTAAGTCTAGAAATTGTTCTCAATCTGTTTGTCCTCTCTCTGGAGTCATTCATGGCTAACCAATACTTGTTTCATTTGTTACCTTGCCTGCTCTTCCTTAAAAAGGCTGTGTTCTCACACAGGGTGGCAAATTTGCCCCCAGCACAAGAAAGATGTGGATGTATTGGAGTGTGTCCAGAGGAGAGCCACCAAAATGATCAGGGGAATGGAACATCTCTCATATGAGGACAGGTTGAGGGACTTAGGGCTTGTGGTGGGTTAACCTTGGCTGAGCGCCAGGTGCCCACCAAGCCACTCTATCACCCCCCCTTTCCTTCCCCTCTCCCTCCTCAGCAGAGCAAAAAGAAAGGGGAGGAATATAAGATGAGAAACAAAAAGCAGTTTAATAATAATAATAGAAGCAAAGCCAAGCAAATCTGCGCGCGGAAGCAAAGGAAACAAAGTTTTATTCTCTACTTCCCATCAGCAGGCGATGTTTGGCCACTTCCTGGGAAGCAGGGCTCCAAGACGCGTAGCGGTTGCTCTGGAGGACAANACAAAATACTGCTGCTATGTGGAAAACCAGTTCAGCCAGACCCACTACAGGGCTGTTCAGCCTGGAGAAGAGAAGGCTCCAGGGGGACCTTATACTGACCTTCCAGTACCTGAAGGGGGCCTACTGGAAGGCAGGGGAGAGTCTGTTCACAAGGGTTTGTTCTGATAGGACAAGGAGCAACGGTTTTAAGCTAGGAAAAGATAGATTTAGGTTGGCTATTAGAAAAAAGTTCTTTAGCATGAGGGTCATAGAGCACTGGAATGGGCTGCCCAGAGAGGTGGTGGACACCCCATCCCTGGAGTCATTCAAGGTCAGGCTCAATGGGGCTCTGAGTAACCTGACCTAGGTAGATGTCCCTACTGGTGTAGGGAGGTTGGACCAGATGACCTTTAGAGGTCCCTTCCAGCCTGAAACATTCTATGATTCTATGAAATTCTGCCTTAATGAGATGCAGCCCATCCAGACTCAGTCGCAATGTCAGTAGATCTCTAATAAGATACAGTGTAGAAACTGCAGGAATTTGGGATCTGCACCCAGAAAACATGCAGCTTAGTGTAAAGCAACAGCCAGCCTCTTTCTGGCAATGCTGCTATATGTTTCACATTCATCAGTTTGCAGATGAAAGCATAGAGTTCACAGAGAAATCTTTTAAATAGTTCAGTATAGAAGTGAGGTGAATTATCATCAGTATTCCTTTACAAGTGTAAAAAATAAAATTTTAAATTGAACGTGACAGGACCTTTTTCTCTGATTTCACAGCAGGAATGCCAAAGGCTACTTTAAATGCTGATACTTTAAAAAGCCTCTGAAAGATATATGGGGGAAAATCCTCACTGCCCAAGGCAACATCGTGGCTTAACCCCAGCCGGCAGCTAAGCTCCACGCAGCCACTCCCTCCCTCCCACCCAATAGGATGGAGGAGAGAATCAGAAAGGTAAAAGTGAAAAAACTTGTGGGTTGTGATAAAGACAGTTTAATAGATAAAGCAAAGGCTGTGCGCGCAAGCAAAACAACACAAGAAATTCATTCACCACTTCCCATGGGCAGGCAGGTGTTCAGCCATCCCCAGAACATCCGGGCTCCATCACGCATAATGGTTACTTGGGAAGACAAACGTCATCAGTCTGAATGTTCCTCCTTCCTCCTCCTTCTCCCAGAACAGAAAGCTTTTGTCTGGTCTATTGTGCTGTACTGTACTTCAATTCAGGCATTTGAGGCAACGCACAAGAGAGGAAGCAGTGCGGAAGAAGAATTGGAGCCAGTAGGCAATACAGCTATAGTGACATAGTTGCCAGCAGGGATATCTGTGAAATGATGGCCTCACTCTGGTTGCCATTAGAGTTAACTAGTATTTATTTGAGTGGAGCAAAGAAGATACAGCTATATGCACCACTGACATGCTGGGAAGCAAACTAATTGGTGCACACCGTCATTTAACTCACTAATAGTGTTCAACTGAAACATTCCCACAATGAGTTTGGAAAACGCTACACAGAAACCTGCGCCTCAATGTAAATTTCTAGAAATGTGGCTCTTTATTCTGTATTGTATTGCTAGATTGGTCCAAGCTACTCAAATTATTTCCAGAAAGATTTTGTATTTTGAATAAACATTTTCTCTAGGATTTCTAAACCAAATATCTAAAATTTCTTCTTAGTTTTAACTCCACATCTAAGTACAGGCTTTTCTGTTCAAACACCAATCGAGATGTCAGCAGATGTCAGCTTGCGGCTATGTCCTGGTTTGCCCAGGACAGGGTTAATTTTGTGTGGAGCCAGGTAATTCTATATCATGCTGACGTCATGCCCCGGGGCCAGCTCCGGGGAGGGGCCAGTTCAGTTGGAGTCAGTTCGCCTTGAACTTCGCTTGGTTCGGTCCCTCGCTGTTGTTCTCTGGTATTGTTATTTTTTTGTATTGCTCTTTTCTTGCTGTTAATATTCTTGTTAACTGCAAAGTGCCCACTATATGTTATTTTCTCTCCTATATATACATACATTAAACCTTCCTTATCTCAACTCAAAAAGGCACTTTTAAACCTTTTTTTTCTTCCCCATCTGCAGCCTGCGGCAGAGGGGAGGGGGCGGGGAGCGGCGGCAGCTGCGCGGCTCGGCTACCCCACAGCTCTTACTAAACCAACACAGGCTATCAGCAACAAGGGCAGTATTAATATGAACATACGTTTGCATATTTAAGATGTTACAGCACCTTTTTTCTTGGCAGTAAGATTTTGGTTTTGCAAATACCATTGACAGAAGAAATCTCTACAGACCCAGTAAGAATCCTATGGACAATGTCCCATGTGCCAGGAGAATGATGGCTAAATAGAAGAAAAGTTCACATATTTCTATTAAGGCAAAATTAGCTACAAGTTAATATTACATTAACTACAAGTTAATGAAATAATACAATTAGTTCTTTTTACAGCTTCTCCTGAGAGTTAAAAAGATTTTTTTTCAGAAGAAATAGGAAAGAAATGTGTATATTACTTTCTTTGCCTTTCACTACACATTTGTGTTTGGAAAGGTTGAACGTTACTTACATTGAGGAGATTTTATTAGGCACTGTTAGAGAGAGCTTGAAAGATTAGTAATAAAGTTTGTGCCCTTTCTAGCTTCCTGTTCTCTTTTTAAAGTAGAATGATGGGAAGAAAATATCAGTTGGAGGCCTATTTCATTTGAGTTAGCCTATATTGAACATTTAGGAGTAATCTAAACTCTAGCACAGAACTTCATTATTTGTGTGACAGACAAAGCCAGAGGCTGACCAAGATAACATCATGCTACACCCTGTACTGCCATAAAGTGAGATAAAAGTGTCTCTGTCCAGAGAATTTACAGCCTACATTTGGGCTATAATCTTGCAAATGTCCTTGGATATTTTAAAAAAGGAAATAGTCCAACTGGTTGCCATGAACCTTCTTGGGTCTACCTCTGTTGCACCAAGGTGCCTGGTATTACCCCAGGCAAGCTAGTGCTCTGAAGAAAGTGGGTGAGCCTTCCTTAGACAGCACTCAACTCAAGCTAGTTAGCAAGCTTTGCTGTCCTTCTTCTGAGGTCAGGCTAGTGTCCACAGGAACACCAGACTGGAGATGTGCCATCTTGCTGGCCTTGTTTGTAAACACAGACTTTGTTAAGTGCTGTTCATGTGTACTTGTATGGTCAAAGGTAGTCACAGTTCCCCAGAATCCTTCAGGCAACAGGCTAAATATGTTTTGCCCGACCCTCAACAGAAGTGTCAGACATTACTGTGACAGTCAATAAAAAATGGCTGAGTACACACAGTTAAAGTGCTGCCACATTATTCCTAGGGAACTGTAAAATTTACAGAGGTGACAGTCTATGCCTGCTTTGTGGATGTAACAGACGAATGACTGTTAAGGATAACAGATCTACAGTCATATTGCCACACATAGGCGAGAACAACTTGAATTCAAGAATAAGCATCATGGAGTTCAAGGAACTCCTGTTTCTATAATTCTAACCTCTGGAAAGAGCACATCAAATTCAATGGTAGATCTGTCAAATTAAGTAAGGGTTGGTGGTTTGAAAATCTCACCTTTCCCTTGCAAGGAACAAAGCAGAAAAAACATACAATATTTCTCAGTGATAGTTGAAGTTCCCAGAATGTTATTTTCTGACCATCTGATTATGTATCAGATGAAAATTGTATTTCAAGAAAAATAATCAATGACACCCCATGTCTATAACAAAATTGAATATATCTAATGAATTTTGCACTCCATTATTCCAATTTTGGAATTGTTATCCTGCAGGATCCAAGATATCAGAGGAAATGTATACAATATACAGTCAGGACTCTCAGCAGATGCAAGTAGTATTCACTATCATTGTTCGCCCCCAATGATTAATTTCAAAGCAAGCAGATCAATCTTCAGCCTATTTACATAAGAATCCTTTACTTCTTACAGATTCTACCATAAAAGTAAGCCATTGTTTTGATTTTCTGCCAAGGATTTTTTTCCCCTTCTGTCACAATTTTTAGAAATCCATGTATCATTTACACAGATAAAGCAAAATGCTCCTCTTTGACATATTTCTTTGGTTTTACTCTAAAATTAAAAGAGTTGAATAATAAATGGCAATACCTACACTGCAAAACTAAGCCCCTAGAGTATTACTTTCCAATTAGGACTAATTAATTTCTGAATATTTTATCTTCTGCTGATAAAAGAAGGAACTACAATGTCCTGCGTTCACAGGGACAGAATCATAGGCCAGGCATGGTCTGCAGGCCACTAGCAGTTTGGAGTCAGCCAGGGCAGCTGACTGAAGTTGTCAGTAGGTGTATCCCAAACCATAAACATCATGCTCAGCATAAAAAGGGAAGCTTACAAAGGAGGGGAACTCCTGCTTTGGCTTCTGCTTTTGCTCAGGCTCCTGAACCTGCTCTTCTTCCTGCTTCTGAGGACTGCCTTCCCATTTATTGTGACAACTGTGCATTTTCTGGGCTTAGTATAGCTTTGTTTACTTTATACTGGCATTGGTATTAATTTGGCTGTTTAGTAAAATCCATTTTCATTTCAACCTGTGTGTCACCTCTCCTTTTCCCAGTTCCCCTTCTCTCCTGGGAAGGGGTCATTGGGAGATAGAGAAGCTGCTATAATTTAGCCCTGCATATGGGCTAAACGTAGACGTATGGCTTGACACATCCAGTGCTAACACATAAAGTCAGCCTTATTTTACATGCAGTCTTTTACATATTAAAAAAAAGCAGCTTTTCACTTCAACTGGACTGGAACTTTAGAAGGGTGGATACTGTACCTCTTGCAAGAAATTGTTTTCCTTCAGTGCTTACAGATGGCTGATGTGGTCAAGGAACTACTCAGACTGATTAAAAGCAAGTTGCTAATAATTAACTACCCACAGCTGTATCCTGCAAATCTGTCATGACTTTGATTTGTATGCCAAAACAGAAATGTTCTGGCAGGATACCTATGAATCATTTCTATTGTCATCTACTTGAAACTTTAGATAGAGCTATTATATTTAATGCTTTTATAGGAAAATGGAGATTGAACACAGTTATTATCCAGTGACTGTACCTACTGTAAACACTTAGCTTTCTCCAAACTTTATTCACTCTACAGATTGAGTTTTTAAAAAAACTAAATAATTGAAGTAGCATGGTCACAGCAGTAAATCCCAAAAAGCTAATCTGAGAAAGGTAAATTTTTTTTCCCAGTTCTAGGCAAGACTGAAAAGTACTTCCATTTTTGTTATTTTATGAAAGGCTGCGTTCTACTGCAAGAAAATTGAGATTCCAATAAAGACTAGAGTACACAGGGGATCTGACACCATTAAACAATTGGGAGACTTCTCAGCAAAAATGTATTTAAGCCACCTCATTGTCCTATCTTGTGCTGCATACTAAAGGTACGTCTTAACTTCATCTTGGTTTTTTTTAAGACTATCATTCCTATACTGCAACCTTCACAACCCTTTTTCAGTAACTCCCTTATCAGAAACTGTTGGGATTTTCAAATCCAAACAACTAGAGAGTAAAAGTTTTTTTCTGTATCCCTGAAATTCAGCTGAGTAGCAGCTGTTATTTGTAACAGGTGCCTTTCTATTTTTAATTGGGTCCTAGTGCTCTGCAGAAGCATCAGAAATGCAGCAAGGTATAAGAATCATGGCAGCAAATGAATATACGTTAACAGGACTATTTTATTACTAGTGATGCTATAGCCAATAAGGCAAGGGTCTAACACATCTCATCTTTCTGACATGTTCTGCACCAACAGACTGACTGCCCTAAAGCACCTGTAGCCTCCTTTCTGTGTAATCCTCTGCAACCTTGTCCATCTCAGCCCCTGAAGCTCAGCAGCTGGTCCTCAAAGTCTGCTCTAGTATAGCAGTCATGTAACCTCAGATCAACAGAGTGAAATTGTGAGAGCACTAAGAAGCCTTATCTGAGGCCCCTACGCCATGCCCCTCCAGTGTCTCAGAAGCTTCCCTTGTCCTTGGCCATTGTCTCAGCTATGCTGTAAGTATGATGTAGGTGTAGGCAGCTACCTGCCTTTCTCTTTGGCTTCTTTACCTGAAAGCAGATATGCCTTATAATGAGCCTTCTCTAGCATTTTCTGGACAGCCAGCTGCACACCTTTTCATTGATGGCATTGTCCTGCCTGCCTTGCTTCTGGCCTTGGCCCCTGGCTCACCTCCCTTTGCAGAGCCCCTCTTTTGCTGCTCCCTGACACCCTGTCCATGAAAAAAATGCAAATAATTCCCCACTTCCCTTGTCAATAAGAATTGCCATTTTATTTGAAAGAGTGAATTAAGACCTGAAGGAATATCTACTCTTAATTTCTTGCGCAAAACATCCTTCAACATATTACTGACAGCTTCAGAAAGGAAGGCAATTGTTGGAAGGTCAGTCCAAAAACATTATTAGTGCACGAAACTTCATTTCATGCACAATGATCTATGATTACAGAAAAAATACATTTCTTGTGACTGCAAACAATTCTGGACTTCAGCTCAGAGGCTTGAGATTGCCAGTTTACACAGCCTCCAGAAGGAGAGACCTCTAATAACTGCCGTACCATATGATGGCTGACAGCAGGCATCAGCTCTATCCATTTCACAGTGAATGCTCCACCTGTTCTCGGCCTTTTCCAAACAGCAATGTACAAACAAGACAGAGATAGCAGATTACTGGAGTTTGCAAATGAAGTAAAATATTTTTAACTTCCAAGGAAAAGATATTTTTGTAAAACTACCTATAAATGTCCTGGAGGTAATATTTTGACCCTCATTAAAATCAGCCACAGAATTCTGTCAACTTCAATAGAGAGAGAACTTCAGCCACAGCAAAATCTATTACAGTTCCTTCAGATCAGATGTTTTAGTAGAAGTAATTTTTAAAACTGTATCATAAGGTCTACTCTCAGTTACATATATAATTTTCCTGACATTATTGGCCTGATAGAGCTCATCTAATGCAAAGTGAGAGCATTTTGAAAATGTGATTCTTTGTTAAGGAGCAGTAAAGTTTTAAAACAAATTTCAGCGCTATAAAAATTATTTAAAACACAGCAAGTCTTGCAGAACGTTTTCACTCATAAGTCAGTATTCAAATCTTCTTTTCAGTATTGATGAATGAAACTGGTCTAAAATTTTTTAAATTTATCATAGGTTCTGGTGTCTGAGGTTGCTCAGTGTTGTGATACTTGCATTTGCTGAGCACAGCGTGGAACACCTTGCTAAGGCACAGCATTTGCCCTGTGTACTGAACAGCTCCACTATTTATGTTGCTTTTAAAATAAGCTATGATCCTCACAGAGTTTTTAGGGAGCTCTGAACATTCTTGACTTTTGCTGGCACAGTGCATTCATCCATCTGTTCTCACTGTCCTTGGGCCCCGGTTCCTTAGCAAGGGCTCTGTCTCAATAAAATTCAGTTCAGCCCCTCATCAGAAAGGGCATGGTACACTTTCTAAGATGCAGTTGTTTTACACACTAGAACTGTTTGTTAGATTTTATGAAAATCATTTTGGTTCATACAGATGAGAATGAATAGATTAATGAAAAAGCTGAGAAAGATGCTCCTCAGATTTCAAAAGGTGGAAGATAGGGAATTAACAAAGATCCTGGATTATCCTAAGCAGAGCTGTTGTAATTAGGAACATATCCAAGTCTCAAAATAGTGAAGAGCCTTTTCACCCAAATATTGACCTGGAATTACATAAGTAGACAATATTTCTTTTAAAACAGTGAAAATTACTGAACTGCACACAGTCTTGATGAAAGCTGAACTTCATAAAGATGCTGCAGTATGAAGCTGATTTGACCTACTGTGTAAGTAAAACACTAAAAGCAATTAATATAATCACAACTTCACTGAGGAAATTGCATTACGATAGTCTTTTGTTTTCTTTGAAGTTGTCCAGAAATGTTGGACAATGTTGTTCCATGCCATTGAACAAAACTGTTGATGACCTAGCAAGCACATGAGCCTATTTTAGTAATAAAATTTCAAAAGCAAATTACTCAACATCAGTCACTCAAAATCTATCTACCACCAAGAGCTTTTAAAAACTAAAACTATGCCTAATTTAATAATGGTATGTCATTTCTCAGCAGACAAGTTATCTAGATGAAAATATCCAAAACATGCAATCAAAGACAAGTTAGAAAATGTGTTTGGAAGTGACCCATGTTCCTTTTGAGTGTAAGACAACTAGAATAAGTGACAGGAAAATGTATGCCTCCTTTATCACTGGAAACATTCTATTGCTACAATAAACATGAAACAATTCAGAAGATTATATGAGACAAAGTCTTGTAAAACCTGGTGCAAGTTTCAAAAAAATTACTTGAAAAGTCATACAGGAGAATGATTTTCAAGCTAAAGCAGTCTTCTGAGACCTTATTAAGCCTGAAAAATCCAGATATTTGCATGAAGTCAGTAACCACATCTTGTTAAATTTTATAACAATCACACTAGTAAGAGGTAAGAGTTATTGCTGAGATTTTATACCACAGCAAAACCAAGAGATCTTTAAGGGTCCACAGGATAAATGGAAATATAATTAGATTTGAAGACTATCACATGTGATAGATGAATGTTTGTTAATCGAATCTTAAGGTGATTAAACAATAGGCCACGGCTTGAATAGAAATAGTTATTGATATAGGGAATGGAAGTGGGATATTAACATGAGAAGTGGAGTGGAAGAAATCATCACACTAACCAACATGAAGCATTTGAAGGGAAACAGGCTAAATTGCTAATAAGAGAGAGCTAACAGGATAAGCCTTGAAACTCTAACAAAGGGACTTGATTTACTAACAAGGGAGGCTGAAACTGATAAGGAAGCCGGTTGTAAAAACCAGAACTAACAGATGAAAAGTAACACCTCTCACAGACTTATCAGTAGAAGAATGACAAGTGAAGAAGAACAGATGTTTACCAAGGACAAGAGCTGACCAAGACCGGCTCAATTCTGCAAAGTTTGCTGAATCAGCATATTCCAGACAAAAGGTGAAAAGTACATCACGAGGAAGACCTACGGCCTTCCTCCCAGAGACCACCGCCCAAACTTCAACGACCTCTACCCAAAATCACCAGGAGGAACTGCGCAAGCGCAGGACTGATAAATCTAATTATAATACGAAGCGGGGGAAAGGCGGGGTTAGGGAATTAAAATGCATAGACTCATTAAAACATACAGTGTTTTACTGTATAAATATGAGATCGTTTGCCACTTCAGGTGCGAGCCGTTGGTGGAGCGAGGTCTCCCCGGCCTCCCAGTGCTGTTTCTGCTTGCTGTACCGCTTGCTTTAATTCAATAAATTTCTGATTGATTTAGAGACAAGAAACTGAGTCTCTGCAAATTTCATTGATAACATCACAGATTTTTGTTGATTTGCTTGTTGGGAAGTGTCCTACAGCAAAAGTTTTTCTACTGTTTCTCTTGAACTATACACTAACATCTATGTTCCTAAATAATAAAAGAAATTATTTTTTTAACCTACATTTTTAAAATAAAATTATTTCAGTTCACTGTGAAGTTCATTTTCAACTGGTATATTTCTTTGTTTTATCATTTGCACATTCACCATAAATGAAATACTAAAATGAAACTTGAATATGTAATAAAACAAGTATTAGAATGACTAACAATACATATTTTCAATTGTGAAATTGTGGCTCATATCATGCCTTTGACGAACACATTATATTTATGCAGCAATTAAAGATTTTTTTTTTCCTTGATATTAATTTGTGATTTGGTAATCAAAAGTCTTGGGTGTTGAGGTTCTCACCAAAACAAGCTATAGAAGAACATTATGGTTTCTCTTCAGAATAAGACTGGATGAGGCTCAGTGAATGCACAAGAATTTTCATCATACAGTTCACCTTCTCCTGAGTCAGGTCTGCTTCTTTCTTCTAAAGCATTCAGAGTTCTGCCTGGCTTGAGAAATGGCAGTCAACATGCTTGAATTTCAAAGAATTTTCACTTTTGCTCTATACCAGGCTCTGGGACCTTTTGTATACACTGGGTCTAATCCATGACTTACAGTATCTAAGGTCAAGGACAGCCTTTAAACAGAACTAGCTTCTGAAATCCCTCCATCCCTCAACATTTCTTTTTCCTCTTGTCCTATCAGTTGTGACTTGTGAGAAGAGACCAACACCCATCTTCCTACAACCTCCTTTCTGATAGTTGTAGAGAGTGATAAGGTCTCCCTTCAGCCTCCTTTTCTTCAGACTAAACAACCCTAAGTCTCTCAGCCACTCCTTCACTCCTTTTTCCACACAGAAACGTATTTATGCACTAAATAGCACAAAAGTCCCTTCTGAAAGCAATCATACCACTTGTATCAGCTAGCCATGCACGTCCAAACACAAGCAGCTTTTATGGTTTCTTTTGTAAGTATAACTGCATCCTTAGTTGCTTAAATACTTTTCTAAATCTCGCTTTCATGACTAAGCCAATCTAGTCCCTTTTTATTTTCCAAAGTTATCCCTTCTCAGTTTTCCTATCTCTTACATCAGTTTCTCAGGAAAAAAAAAAAAAATACCATTGTGCATCCTGAAAGATTTTCCTGGGTACCAATCACAAAAGAGTAAGACAGCAACAAGTCACTAAGTCACTTTCTTCCAGCTCACAGGTAAGTTTATTAAAATTAACAGTTAGACTCTAGCACTATGCATATCTTTCACTTGCTGTATGGCTCTATCTTTAGAGCATCTCCACTTGAAGCGTCATCTTTCTTGATTTACTGCTCAGAGTGAAAGAAACCATATGCACATTTCACAAGCTAAAATACCAGTTTTCCCTTTTTTTCCCTATAAAGCCTCAGTCTGAGGTTGGTGCTTAGTGTTTCATATTGCCTACCTACCTGAGCATCTTTGTGGGAACCTACAAAAGGAGAAACAGCAGAGATGTCCATTTTTCACACAACTATGATCATAAAGAATACATACAAGAGATCAATTGTATTGCTATGACAGAAGAAGGTTATGAGATTATTACAAAATATATTACATTACATGCTTCAGACATTATACTTGTAATATTCGAATATGTGTATTTGCTCAGAAACCCAGTGCTTCCAGAAACTGACTTCATACTTGAACACTTTGAGGTTCTCAGTATCTTATCATCATCTAGGTACAACCCTCTAACTTACAACTAAACTTTGAAGAGAGATAACAATTACAAGTTATAGGACAAAAAAATCTCCATCCTTGGAGGTATTCAAAACTGCAACCTACTCTGACTTGATCTGCTTTGAACAGAGAGTGGACTAGAGACCTTCAGAGATCCCTTCTGAATTAAAAATCCAACATGGATAGTAAGAGCACTATGTTCTCACCATACACCATATTGGTTTGCATAGCAGATGAACTGCTTCAGCACATTCTGGATTTTTCAGTATTTTCAAGTGCTTTGTTCCAGATCACAATCATATTTTGCTCTTCTCTGTAATTTCTACCTTGAAACTTGTGCTAAGTGGCTGATGAATCACAAAGTAGCATGTTTTTCTTATATCCCAGTTGTTCATTGTACCTTTTTAAAAAGAACATAAGAGAGTTCACAGGTTCACAGAAGTCTCCCAATTTTCCCTTTCTGTACAGTAGTCTTTAGCTTACCTTCTCTGAGTTAATGGCTTTTGTTGTCTCAAGCAATATAAAAATTAAGAAATAAAACTACTTTTTCTTATTTATTTTGTTGTGACCAAATTGTTTCAGACAAAAAGAAAAACTTCTGCTTTGCAATTATGTGCTGCAGTTCAAGACTGATTCACCTGACAGCACTTTTTCACTGTGCCATTTCTACTGTCAGTGTCTTTCTGATTTTGTTTTACTCTTGGCATTATGTGTTGCCCAAAAATCACTCAGAACCAAAGAGTTCTGGGACCCCTTCTATCAGTCTATTCTCATGTAATACAACATCCAGTTGTAAAAGGGTTATGCAAAAATCTTTAAAGTAATCTCTTTTGTGTCCTCAGAACTGTGACATATTTCAGAATGGAGTATCAGGAAGCACTGATACTCATTTTTCCCTGTGGTTACCGTTGGGTCAATTGCCCTGCCTGTAAGTCAGTAGAACAAGTCAGTGTGAAGAAAGCCCAACAATACATTTTGGGCTGTTATAAATGTTATTCTCTTCTATCATGCTTTACCAATTTACCTGAAGCAGTGGTAACAAATAGCTGAAAGAAGACCAAAGTGCCAGAACTATTTTGCTCACAAATGCTCAACCATACTCAATGTTTTTCTAAACAAGATCAAAACTCACATGGGAATGGAAACTCCTGGCAGAATATGCTGCATTGAGTTTCTATTAAAATGAAAAATAAGGTTTTTGCACTTGTTAAAGTAGCTATTTGTACTGCTTTTTATTAGCAAAATGAGTTTTATCTCAAAGATTCACCTTCAGAATAAAGAGGAATATTTGAAGTTCTAATTCTCAGTCAATGGCTGTCACTTTCTTGCTTTTATTGTATTGAGAACACCTTCTGTGTAGTTTTCCATTCTTCTGTCTCACTCCTTGCAGAACACTGACAAGCTGTGTGAGAAGCAGCAGCAAGAAAAGGAAAAAAAAAAACCAAACCAAACCAAAGCGAAACCACAAAAAATGAGGTAGACAGCATTTTGTCCTAGGCTTATTTAAAATCTTGGGAGCAGTAGAAGAGTTCTGCCTTGGTGAAATTCCCTCAGTAAGATCTTAGTCAAACAAACACAGCAGTTAATACAGTGTGAACACACAATTTAATCCAAGCAGAAACTCTTCAATGGCTTCAATGAAAGATAAATAGTTCTGCATACAAAGAGCAGCCTATAAAACCTGTAGTTCATGTGTTTAGGTAACATTACTGGCTCTGCAGTGATCAGGAACTCATCTTTGCCCAAAACTCACGTAATGGGCAGGACAGAATTTGGCTTCTACTATTCTATGAGAGCCTTGGAAATTAAAAAGATTCTTTTAAAATATGTTACTACTAGCTTCACAGAATAGTAGAAGGAAGTTTAAATTTGACTTACAATAATCAGTTATGAGGGGGATAGCGCCATTCTCTTCTGCAGCACTTGAATCACAACCTACAACATGCTTTTCATCTCCTGAAGAAGGAGAGGATTCTTTTGACAAAGCACAGTTTCATTTCTCTCCATTACCTGTGTCCTGAGATCAAAGTGATCAGTCAGTGTAACAGACCATAACCAGAGAGTAAGTCGTTCTAAAGACAGAAAAGAAGTTGACAGGCTAACAAAGTAACTCTGTATCCTAAGACTCTCTCAACCAAAGGGATAGAAAACCCTCTTATTTTGGTTTTCCTTGATCTACTATCCAAAGATATGGAATTTTAAAAATTTTTATCTGCAACAGAAATAAAGGTTGGCATCAACATAACTACAGCAACAAATCTTTAAGTGAAAAACAGAGATAAGGACACCCTAGATGTCCTGCAAGCTTCTTGCTAGCTACCAACACTTTAATTGTTGTAATATTGAATTCCCCCATGAACAGCAATGAATATGTGGATATTGTATTTGTATATTTCTCTTTATAAAGCAACATCTGATCCCTTACTGATAATATACTTCGTACTGTCACTTCCATCTGTGCCTCTACTGTTCCTTCAATACTGTAAAATTTGACATAACCATGATAAGCTCCCTGTTGGTCGTATAAACATCATTCAGACTGCAAAATCAAGGAACTGTAATCCTGAAATGTCTACTCCCATCTAGAAGCAATGTTTTATAATCAACTTGTGTGTCCATAAATAATACATTATGAGGGCCATTGGAAAGGCAGCCCAAAAAAATCACAAAACAAAAGCCAGTAAAATATAATAAAAACTCTTAAAATTTGTTCTCAGAAAAAAGATCCATTTTGGAGAAAGGGGGGTAATATTTAAAAACTCAATAAGATAATAAGAAAACATATAACAACATTAAAAAAAAAAATTCTTAAAAAGACAAGAAAAGAAAAAACAAAACCCCAAAGCCCCCAGCATTTACCAACAACTACCACACTGTGGCATCCTATGATAACACAGTATTTGACTGTATATTAAAAACAAATTAATGCTCAGAAGCACAGAAACACTCCTGATAATCCACTGCAAGACATGTGGATAAATGGGATAAATGTTGACCTTTTAACAGCAACAAATCTAAAGTGGCAAATTTTTCCTCTTTCAGAAGGCTGAGTGAGTCATTGTCTTTTAATTAAGAAGGGCACATGATCTATAACATTTAGAGTTATCTATGAAGAATTTCAAAGTTCTGAAAAAAAATAAATCTAGGGTATTGGCAATGAAAAATATTGTTAGTTATAAGGAAATGGGAAAAATGTCTATGTAAAGTTTATTTAGCTGTACTGAGTTATTCCCATTTTTTAGCGGTATAACAGTATTCAAGCTATTGTCTATAGTTTTACTCTAAAATAATATGCAGGACTTTGTTTCATTTTTGTAAAAGGATAACTTACTTTGTAATCAAAGCAAAAATAGTACTATAGTACTGCATCATCTGTACACAAGCCACTATCATTGGGATGGATACTTTAAGCCACTATCATTGGGATGGATACTTTATGGTAGATGTTGAACAGTGCTAGAATAAATTGAA
This sequence comes from Eurystomus gularis, assembly GCA_013400335.1. Taxonomy (NCBI): domain Eukaryota; kingdom Metazoa; phylum Chordata; class Aves; order Coraciiformes; family Coraciidae; genus Eurystomus; species Eurystomus gularis. The sequence continues at coordinate 89,592 of VZZY01000778.1, forward strand.
AAACTTCTGAAATTATACAGCACAGTTGAATTAATGCCTAAAGATTTCATCATGATTAATGATACTATGATGCATAATTAAGGAACGAAAAATAATTTGTCTCACATAATGGGTTACCACCTTGTCAGTTTAGGAGACTCAATTTTTCTGTGACCTTCCAATAAGTGCAGTTCTATTACAGGTTCATTAACCACACTTTTGTATGACCTAGAAAAAGACAATGGAAAATACAGCTTTGAAGCCCATTCATAAGTCTGTTACAAAACCTTTTTCAGTTTCTTGGCTGACAGCTGTAACGGAATGAGTACATGCTGGAACAGGTGACAGATCAGTACGAACCACTGAGTTCAGTCCTATGGCTTTTCGTTCAGGTGCATCAGGTTCATGAGTTGTTCCTGACACTTTCCAGATCACTCATTTTGTAGCACATGCTTCCTCAGAAGAGGAATGTATGCTCCCATTTTTAATGGAATATTATTACTTTATTGGAAGCCATCTGCTAGAGTGCTGTTTCCTGGGACACTTTCAGAGTTTGACTGTGTAGAATCTCCTTGCACTTCAACACAGCAGGTCTAGAAAAGCCAGAACCTACATCTTTTATAAAAGTTTGTTCCATTTGTTCAAGTGGGGGATATTTTTAACTCAAGTGCTGTAGATGGCTATCACAGATCTGTGAATTTATTATCTCAGCTGGAAGAAAATTACTTTCTGTAAAATCGCTCATCTCAGCTATCATAGCTAATGAAACGTGGATTAAGACAAGAAGAGCTGAGTAGACTGTAGGAGGAGCACAGCTAGATCTGCCACCAAGAGCTTAGAAATGTGATATGACACATTGTACATAGGCTAGGAAGTAATAGCATGGGAAGTTGGTTACCCTGAAAAATACAAGCCTCTTTCCCCGAGGTCTGCTTGACATCACATCATGAATAGCTATGAAAGTGCTTTTAGGTTCATTCAGCACACTCAGCAGGTATACAACAGAAAGGATAAAAGATTTTATGCCAAATTAGACACAATGGTGTTTTTCTCAGTGTGTGAATGACTCTCTGAAACTTACTGTTTGGTGAAGTATAAGGTCACAGAGAACCACCTCAGCCATTTTTGAACCTAAGCTTGGGTTCAAAATAGTACAGCTTTGATGATCAGATGCTCTGCCCAGACTAATAAAACATACACACGTAGTACTACTTCACTAATTTACATGCAGTTGTACTGATTTATTCCTTAGTCTCCAGTTCATGAGAATTTCCTCAGAGAGCCTGATTTCAACATATTGCTTTGATAAGCTAGAGGAAAAAACATAACCCTAAATCCCACAAACACCCCACCCCCGGTCCCCAAAACAATGATATTTGCACATATGAGAGCTTTTTCAATGGCACAGAAAAATGACCAAAAAAACCCACTAAGCACTGGAAAAAGTTAACTCAAGCATGTGCCTATAGCATATGCTACTATGTTCATTTAGGTTTTATCTTGCCAACAGGAGTAACCAAAGTCACAAAGATGAAGCAGCATGTGAGATGAGACCATATTAATCATCAGAGCAAGTACTTCAGTATCTTGGGATATTTTATTACTAAGACTCATGCAAGCCATTACCACGTAAGTTCTCCATACAGATATTAATGTATCCCGAGGCAGAACATATTATATTGTCAACTTTTGCCTATATATAGAGAAGATTGTTCCTGGCATTTTTTCCCCCCTCGTTTAATTGCTATATCCAATATACCCTAGTCAATGAAGGCTGGACTTTTCAAAGGTGCCCAAGGATCTACAAAGCCTAGGGAAGACCTACAGTACCTACAGAAGTACCTACAGAAGTTCCCAAAGTCAGGTGTCTTCCCAAACGCAGGTAGTTCATCCGGGAGATTTTATTTCAGTTTCATCCTCTTATCTTCTCTTATTCCTTTATCTCCTTATGTTTCAGAAGTTTGCTGTACTCACTTAAAAGTTGTACATCCCTTAAATTCACTGCAGAGTCTTAAATCAAAAGAAAAAAAAATAGTCACCCCAAATCTTTAGCTTAGAAAAACTAAAACTTTTTATCAAAGGTCGAAAAAAGAAAATATTGAGGGAATTGTCTTTCAATCATTACTTCACATGGCCATGTGCTCTTACTCATGCTTAGTGGAAACTGTCTTCAAACAATCTCACTGATTAAAAAAAACCTAAAAGCCTAAAATACCCTCAAAAATAAATAGATTCAGGTGACAGGAGGTTTGTCTGAATTCAGACATCTTGCCCTAATCACTCTAGGCCATTTCTTTTTTTCTAATTTTCAGTTGCTGTTGGGGTTCTTCCTTTTTTATTTTATTTTGAAAGCAATCATCTTACTTGATAAGCCTGAATTTTAGTGCATGTAAAAAAATATTACATATACTCAGAGAAGCAGAAGCTTTACTTCTTTGCACTCTCCCTTTATTGCAGTACATTTTTTAAAAAAACACAATAGCATAACCACTGATAATAAGGTTACACTAGCTCTTTCCATGTTGAGAAATTCAGGAATAAAAACCCAAACAAGTTCAAGATATGATTTCTCTATCAGAAGGAGGGATCTGAAAACAATCAAAAATACATTAGGATGGGTGACATGTTCAGTAAATTGAAGGTAAGACAATTCCTGTCATCATCATGATGTGGTAGATTAAATTTAAAGCTTCTCAGGATATGGGCAACAGACTGTTATAGCTGGCTTCTTATAGATTGACATCAATTAAGACTGTATGTTTGCTTTTTCCTCTGACTCCTAGAATATGTCACATCTTTCTGATAAGTTTTTTCCAGCTGGGTGGAGAGAAATAATTGGAATGATGATATCAAGAAGAAATATTCTACCTTAGAACTATACTTCTAAGAGAGTATTTCTTCAGGTAGCTCAGAAAGTTTTCTAGTCTCACTGACTTCGTCTTACAGTAAGCAAATAAAATTTAGCCAGTTAGTGAAATTATAAAGCTGAGATGTTAAAGAAACATTATGAAGAGGGAAGCGTATCTGCAGTATAGAACAAAGTAATCTTCCAATGTTTAGTGTCAGAGAAATTTAAGTATCCATCAAAGACCTAAGAGTACTTTGTGACTGAGGTGAAACAAATAGGTTGTAAAAATAAAAAAAAATGAATAGGTTGTAGTGGATATCCTCTTTGGATTAAAGTAGAAAATGTAGGAAACACTGAGGTACCAGATGACATTTTGTTTAATTTTAGGGAGCTGAAGTTTAGTATAGCAGAGCCGCAGCCTAAATGCTCATATTGTTTTGGTTTTAACTCATTCACTCACTGTTAAAAAATAAATTAGAGTGTTTCTGTGGGAAAAGAATGGACAAATGGCGAGGAGAATTGTAAACACACTCAAGTAACTTGCAGCTGGGCTGTCAAAAAACAGATATTGCACTAGTTGTTGCTCAGCTTTGTGTGCCTGATGAGTAGAATATCTGTGTTTAGATGACACAGGTCTGTAAGGACTCAGAGGCACCTTATAAAACACTTGAAATTCCTGCCCTGTTGTGGGAAAGAACTTAGCACAGTGGAAAATTACTCAAGCAAGAATCCTTGATACACAGGAGAAAGCAGCAGGTTCAAAAGCTTTTGCTCTCTAGCAAGGCCTGAGCTCCATGGTGCCTGTGCCTCTGCTTGCGTGCCTCAGCCCATGTGCTGCTGCAGAGATCCCCCGGTTCACAAGGTCTTTGCATTTCAGCCATGGTTTTGTGGTTGTTCCTGTGTCCCGTCTGCGCCGTCTCACACAGTTGCTATTTGACAAAATTTTCCTATCACAGTCAAAGTGGCACTCACAACAGCAATAGCATCTTGTTTGGAGATCTCTGCTCAGGCATAGCACTTTTATTAGGAGGAAATGAAAGAAGGTGGCCAATGACTCCTGTACTACCATTCTAAACCATTTATTAAAAGGTGTGATTTTACTGGAATGAGAGAAAATATTGTAGCTTTTCCTCTGTAAATTCCAGGCAATACAAAATAGTCAAGAACAGTAGCAGACATAGGGAATGTCCTAAACAATCTCAGCCTACCTACAAACTACCTGGCAAGGCAGGACTATCACTGGACCCATCCTTTAAAGCCCAAAGTTCAAGATGTTGACAAAGTGACAGGTTCTGCAGAGGCTCCAACCCCCTGGGGCTTTCCCATACCAAAGACCTTGCACTGCTAACACTGAATCTTAGAGACACACCCCAGAACCACCCCATTTATAATCTATGGCATATTGCTTAATGAGAAATGTCACAGACAATGTAAGAGGCGGAAGAGAACATCTCACTTGGAAATTTAAACGTGTTGAGATAAACCTAGCTTTTAAATTTGATCTAACAGTCTTTTCTCCTTTGCTTTAGTCAGATTAGGGCTTCATTTGAACTAATCCCAGTTCTTTGTTGCCAGCCCAGTCTATGTATTGTTATGGCCCTGCTTGTGCAAAAGCAAAAGATGGAATAGTATCAAACAATCCAATTTAATCGATTACTCAATTTAACAAATTCAGTGATATAGACTAAACTATATCTGAATCTGAGTTATAGGTATAAGAAGGTGATATAAGGCAACACTTAGGACTATCTGCCTGTAAAGCATGCATATCAGCTACTAGAAAGAGCAACACCAGTAGCCTTAGTGTGGTACAGGATGATAAAGAGAAAGAAGCCTTAGATCACCATACGAGGAAGACTGTGCTTATATTGAGGGTAGCAAGAGTCTGGATGTCTTTTCAAAGTCATACCTCTCTGCAAAGGTGGAAACTCTATGAGGGAGAGAACACGCTACAGATTCCTCCACTTCCTAAACCTCCAAGGATAACCTAAATAAATATATTTTTAAGAAATCCTGAGCTGATGTCCATCTTCATCCACCACTTCCAGTGACACAGGTGTTACTGGCTGGGCAGCAATATTAACTACCAGTCATTTCATTTTGTTCTTAGTCCCTTTGTTGCTATGCCAATGTCAGTCAGCAGATCAGGGAAAATAAAAGCCAAGGTGGAAAACCTTCTGAATTAGCATTTTCTGTCCACTTTGTGGAACTGGAAAGCACATTTCTGGCCAGAGTTAATCAGGAGCAAAAAGGCTGGGCTTAGCTACAAAGCGTACATTCTGACAAGGCAAACAACACATGCTGCTGCCTCCTGTTGCCTCATTCTCTGCTCCAAAATCCCCAGGCATTAAAGGACACTGAGGCTTCATGGTTATAAGCAAAAGAGAAGGGACTGTGTGCACTACAAAGTAAAATAATCCAACTTCAGTTACACTAATCCAACATATAATGACAGAGGCTTTAACAAGGTGTCCTGGAAGAAACAAAACAATAAAATTAGTTCTATGTTATCTCTTGCCTAATTTGCAAAACCATCAAAAATTATAGTCTGAGAAGGATTTCTGTTCACTCAGTGCAATATAAGTCTCACAGGTTGCTAGTTTCTTTGATCAAAATACCGCCTTCTGGTAGCTTTAATCCCATCAGTGTTTGCTGTAGCGATAAAGTATATGACCTATTAGTTTTAACTTGTTGCCTAATTTTTTACAAAAGTACTCACAAAACTAAAGGAAAATGTTCCCTTTTTAAATTTAAAAACAGACACAATAAGCAACCTTTCTTCAAATTGCAGCTAAAAATAAGAAATTATAGAAAACTATTAAATCTACAGAAAAGTTAATTTCTAGATGCTTTTAAAAGTGGGTCTTGCACAACACCATGGCATTTCTCTTTGAGACTGTTCTGCTGGTTCAGCCATTGTCATTT
>VZZY01000779.1:0-29827 GCA_013400335.1 Eurystomus gularis
CAACATAAACCTCCCCTGGCGCAGCTTAAGGTTGTTTCTTCCTGCCCTACCTCTTGTTCCTTGGGAGAGGAGACTGACCCCGACCTCACTGCAACCTCTTTTCAGGGAGCTGTCAAGAGCAAGAAGGTCTCTCTTCATCCTCCTTTTCTCCAGGCTAAACAACCCCAGGTTCCCCATCTGCTCCTGGTAAGACTTGTTCTCTAGACCCTTCGCCAGCTTCGTTGCCCTTCTTTGGACACACTTCAGCACCTCAATGTCTTTCTTGTAGTGAGGAGCCCGAAACTGAACACAGTACTCAAGATGCAGCCTCATCAGTGCTGAGTACAGGGGGACAGTCACGATTCTTCTCCATTTTCAGCAGAGCTGTGCAAGAATGAAAGAAGTTTGGTAATACACAAGCCCAAACGGAAAGCAAGTAGTACCCGGTAAGCCCGTTAAGGGCAACAGATGCCATCTCATAGGTGCTAGTACGTTGTATGGGGCAGAGGTCATTTCTTCTTTGGATGCCTCTGGATAAGTGGGTTTAATTATTATTATCAAAGCTAATAAAAGTCTTGGATTGCTTCTCAGAGGAGGAGCATGCGCTCACTGGAGTGCTGCTCTGGTGTGTGGAACTGGTCTGGTACACTCAACCCAAAAAAGGGAGAGGGATGACCTATGCTATGGCTGCGAGCTCATTGTGCGGAGGATGCCGTGCGAGGGACCCTGGACAGCAGGATGGGCACAGATGTCTCACAGCACCCACCCAGCAAGTCTGATGAGTCCAGGTTTTGGTGGCCCAGCTGTCGCCCCTCTGACTGGTGCTTGCAGAGCAGCTGCCGTGCTGCTGGATGCATGACCATGGTGAGGAGATGCAGGTCCCCTTTCCTGCCCCTAACAATTCCCATCAGGTCTAGACCCCTAGAAACCAGATCCTCCTCCAGGAAGCATTGTGTGCATGCTCTTCCATTTGGGCAAGAGGAGTTAAAATTGCAGCTGCAATTTAAAATCCCATTGATTTCCAGCCCCTGGTAAGAGCTGCTGGGCTGAGCACGGTGGGTGACGTTTTGTCAGTAGTAAATCTATCTCCCCTGTGCACGGCCTTGACTTGTAGGTCTGACAGGCGCTCCCCAGCAGGTAACGCAGCTTTACAATGCGGTTTGTTTGCAGCTGATGTTGGCAGGTTTCATAAGCTTGGATACCAGAAATGCCTCCTGAGAGGCTGGCTTCCTGCCTCACAAGGCCTTGGTGTGCTTCTCCAGCTGCGTGGAGTGGCTGGGAAGTGGGTGGACCAAGGACCGAAGAACAATGTGGATGGCTGCAGAGAGTGGAGCTGGCTGGAAGCAGCATTTCAGAGCGTGAATGCTCTGGTTGGAAAACAGGGCTCCTTTCTGTCCTGAAAACATCCACAAAAGAAACCCCGTTCCAGAGCCGTGCTCATGGTGGATGTAGTTCTGCACAAGGTGACCACAGGGACATTTCACAGCTGTGCAGCGTCAGGCTCAGCCTAGAGCCCTTCTCCGAGATGCAGCTATGTGACAGGCCTTTCCTCTCTTCAGTGGAGCATTTTGGGGCCTGTCCAGTGAGGCACGGGGACATTGATTGCCTCTCTGAACACAAATGGATGTCCTGATTTTTACAAGGGGTGAGCACTTGCAGGTTGTGCTGGAGCCAGCGGGGAATGGCAGAGGCAACAGATGAGTGAAGGGGTGCAAGGCAATCAGTCAGAGTGGTCAAGCATCGCATCCTGGGGCAATTGTCGATCTTCTTCTCTAGACGTTTTAAGAGGAAATCTTGGAGAGTGAATAATTTGAAATCACTTTGTGCTATAGCAGTATAAGTAGCACAGGCCGAGAGGAAAATGGTTCTGTTCCCCTCGCTGCTAGTGTGGAGGATGATAAAGAACACAGAGCACCATAAAAAATATCTGCACTAGAAAAACACTGTGAAGGATAGACACCCGTCACCAGCACTGCAGTAACAGCACCCTGTTTGACCAATAGCTCTGGCAGAGCTTGTGTGCATCAGCAATCCGGGTGTACAAGGTGTGTTACGAAAGTTACTCCATTGCTTTCCCCATCCAGACTTTTGCAAATGGCCTTTCATGTTCCAAGTGTTGAGCAAAGACTCTGGACGCAGAGCCTAATTACGGCTCCTGAAAGGAGCTCGCAGAGAGGTGGGGATCGGTCTGTTCGACCAAGTGATAGGACAAGAGGAAATGGCCTCAGGTTGTGCCAGGGGAAGTTTAGATTGGATATTAGGAAGAATTTCTTTACTGAAAGGGTTACCAGGCATTGGAACTGGTTGCCCAGGGCAGTGGTGGAGTCCCCATCCCTGGAGGTATTTAAAGGAGATAGTGCTTAGGGATATGGTCTAGTCAAGGACTTGTTAGTGTTAGGTTACTGACTGGACTTGATCTTAAAGGTCTTTTCCAATCTAGGCAATTCTGTGATTCTGTGAATGGCAAGAAAGACTACAACTTTCTTTGTCCTCAACTGGAGGTTGAGACTATTACTGGCTTTATCCCAAACTACCCTTTTGGCAACTCTTGTAAGGACTTTGACAGTGCAAGTTCACAGCTGTCTAGGTGGTGTCTTACATGAGTTTTTGTGTCAAGGCTGCACAGCAGCCCTGGAAAACTATCGGCTGGAGCAGAAGTGGCAAATAGCTGTTGGTACAGCAAATTCAACACCATGGGCCAAACTCAGCCCAGCGAAGGGGAAAGTTTTCTGCAGTCCCTCAGAGCAGCGAGAAGCCATGTCATAGGTTTAAGCCAATCTGAGCACAGGAAGCCATCAGATCTGCTGGGAGTGAGTAATCTGCTTGTGGGGTCCAGTATGGGAGTTCCTGCTGGCTGCAGGACATTGTTTTAAGACCAATATTGCTCCTGGGGGAATTAAAAAAAAAAGAAGAATTATATATATATACGAAAACTATGGAGCCACAGAGCCATAGTAGTGGAGACTAGTGGACATGCCACACTGCTCCCAAGGGACAGAGCCATGGTGCTTGGGGTCACAAAACCACGACTTTCATGGGGAGAGGCTCTCTTGGCAGTGCTCCCCTTCATGTCATGGGTGTGGTGTCCCTGGGCATCGTTGCCTTCTCAGGAAACCTCCAAAACCACAGAGGTCAAAGGAACGTGGTGCCGCTCTCATGCACTGACCAACAGCAGGTCAGTGAGGCCTTTGTTTAGGGTCGGAGGAAAGATTTCTTTCTTCATATTAAAGGAAAAATGATCTAACAAGTCATTTAACAAGAACGATAGGAGGATTTAAACACAAGGGCTTTTGAGTGCATGCAGGACAGCTGTCAAGTTTAGAGAGGAGATTAGCAGTTCATTTGAAAGATACATGAGGAAAAAGAGCTTACTCCGGGGGGCTGTTCGCTCCCTTGAGGCTGGGGAGGATTTAGCCTCTGTAAGTCTTGATGTATTGTGCACGTTATGAAGCTTGCAATCCCAGCAGCTTTGATATGCTCCAGCTTTTCTTTAAAACCCCTGTGGATGTTAAAGTGACTTTCATTTAATGTGGGAGATGTTGACAAGCTCCCCCAGGAGGCTGGCGAGTTCTTGAAAGGGTCTTTTAAAATATTAGCTTCACCGCCACTTTTAGATGAATTTTTTTCCCCCCTCTGGAATATCAAGGAGTGGCTTGTTTCTGACAGCACTAAAAATACATTAGGTGTCTGCTGACACAGGGAAGATATGCCCTGTGCTGGTTGGACTCCCAGCCTAGTGTTCAGGGATCCTATCTAAAGCTTTTGGCTTAACAAATGATGCTTGTGTTTGGAAAGCTGACGTTTATAGCACAGGGCGATCCTTCTGTTTGGAAGATTGGAAGCAGCTGGTGGGACTGACATGGGTGAGTTAGGTTTCAGCAGATGCTTTCATGACAGAAGTCATGAAGTTTGCTTTCATGACAGAAGTCATGAAAACAGAGCTTCAGCTCAGAGTCTGCTCAGAGGCTCCAGCACCGATGTTTGATGTGCCCATGGGCTAACTGCTTTTCCCAGTGTTTCCCTTTCTGAACGGGAGAGGTGCACAAGGGCTGGTGCTGTAATTGAGTGTGGGGAACCTGTGCCGGTGGGGGGGTTGGGGGAGGAAGCCCCTGCACCATGTCACTGGCAGGGGAAAGTGGGTAGCCCTGGGCACGGCACCTCCTAGGCTTCGGGGAAAGGAGGGCTTGAGCTGGCAGGAGGATGTCAATAAGAAATGTAGTGAAATGATTCATTTTTACCGGCAAAAATGCCCTGGGATGGAGGATTAGGGAAGTTAAAGCCAGCTATGAAATGCGACTTTGGTTTTGGGCATCTCTCTTTGGAGATGTGCTTTTGCTTTCGTTGTGTGGAAGCAGCTGATCCTTCAAGGAGGCGGAAATCTGTTTGACTGCAAAAGAGGCAAATGGTGCCCTTGCCTTCCTCTGAACTATGCTGAGCCCAGTGGGCTATTTCTGCATAACCAAACACATTAGGTGTTTCTGTACCAGGGTATCGACCTTCTCCATGGTGTAGACCACAACTTCCACGCACCGTGCTGGAGGCAGGAGTGACTGTCTGCATCCGTTGTCTTCAGCCGTTTTGGAATTACATGACAGTCCTCATGCAACTGCAGCAAATGTTTACATGGGCAAAAAGAGCTGGTGGGGGATGTAGTGTATTTTTAGCTGTCTTTTAATCTGATTCAGGCATTGAAAATGCAGAGCAGCACACAGCGGTAGCCAGCTCTTTAAGAACTGCATGCAGACAGCTGGAAAGAGCTGAGAAGAAAATATGAAGGTGCTTCCAAGAGTACATTAGTGCCCAATGAAGAGGCAGCACAATGTTAGTCTCCATTTCATGAGTGTAAACCCTGAGGAAGTAGTTGTAGGTCCCCACTGATGCAGAACAAGTCTGTTGGCTCCCAAATCTTGGCATCTATTGAAACCTCCCAGCTCTCTGTGACTGCAGTGGTTTCTGTTCGACATTCAAGTGAGAAACTGGGCTGCAAGGGCTGGGATCTAGATCCTAGACCAGCCCCTGGAGAACCATGCAGAAACTAATAATCCTGTTTAACTACAGACATTGACAAATGCCGCCAGTTAAAACACCTGGAGCAAAATATTGATGAGCTACCTCATAACTTGGGCGCTGTACAAGCTAGGTTTTGGATAGCATGGAGAATCAAATAGTGATCATATAAGTAATGTGCATGTCTTTGCAGAAAATCATAAAGGGCAACTTAATATGGGTCTGCTTGACTGTTGAGTGCTTGGTTTTCCAGCAAAACGGCATCATTTTCCCTATTTAGTTTTATCTCTACCAGTGGCATCTTCTGCATCCCATATGGTCTGAACCTGGGCCTTCGGCTGAGCCCAAACTGCACTCTGGCAGCATCAGCCTGGCTGTGGCCGCAGTGGCAGGCACGCACAGGGGCATTCCTGGGGGCTGCCAAAGTGACAGCCAAGCCCTCTTGAGGGCTGACAGCAAATAGGAGGAGAATAGACTTCATGTTTTGGGGGCTGACAGTGCAGAGGGGAGAGAAACTGATTTTCCTCTCCCCCAGAAAAACTTGTCACCTGAAGCTGAGCTAGTTTTCAGGAGGCAAAGTGTTTTCTGGACACAGACCTTTGTAAATCTTCAAACTCGGAGCATGGCCGAAAGCATTGGCAATAGTAGCTGCTAAAAAAATAAAATAAAACCCAGTACTAGACTATTTTTACAATCAAAAATGTATCTACTCTAATTATCATGGCTGATAAACAGTAGACACTATCAGCTCTTCCATCATCTCTTGCAAATGCATGGAATTTAAAGGAGAATGCAAAGGTCGTAGACGATCAGCCAAGGTTTTGACTTGCCCATCCAAACTACTGCTAAACACAAATACAAGTCACGAATCAAGTGTTTATCAGCAGAAGCATATTTTCCCCGAGGATATAGTAACTCAAATTAATATCTCATGGAGAAGAATGTCAAAGTAGCATAGAAATTCATATATACTGTTTATGAGAAAATCAAACAGTTTTTATGAAAACTGAAAGGGCTTTTTGTTTAAGAACAGTTTGTGCTTATGCATTTTGTAAATACATCAGGGAAGTGTAATAAATGGTATAAGCATTTTGGTTTCTAAGTGTGGAATGAGGTTTCCCTCTTACAGCAAATCAGACTCGTGCTGAAACTGGAAAACATGTTCTTCTGTCAAGATCCTGTGAACCTGAACTAGCACAGAAAATGTGTTCATTTTACAGTTTTATAATGAACGAAATCAAACTCTCTATTATTGGACTGTGTTATTACTGGATATCTCAAGCTCAAGTTGAAGCGGCCAAGGCAGGATGGATGTTTGGGGACCAACAGCTCTCTGATCCATGCTGAGCTGCTCGACCGCAGCCGATGTGGCTGCGCCCACTGACACCAGCCTGTGACCCGGCCTGTGTGTTTTGAAATGCCGAGGTTGAAATCCTGGCTCGAAGGTCTCTGCTGCAGCCAGAGTTTCATCTTTGGAGCTTATCGTGGCTGGCAGGTTATTATCCTGCGCTTCTGTCAGAGTCTGCCCCAGCAGCTGTGTGTTGGAGGTTCGTGCTCTCGGTGCCTCTTGGAGGGTCTGGTATTTTGGAGGTTTCACACATCTACATTTGAAGTGTTGGTCGGCTTTGCCTGCATGTAATGCTGTTTCACGCTTTCTTTTAACTCCAGGGTAATAATAAATGAAAACCCAGCTCAGCAAATGCTTAAACATGTGCTTACCATTACAGACCTTCCTATGGTACTTGCAGTTTTTCTCAGAAGTAGCAGCTTCTGTTAGGTTTCAGAGGACTGATGAGTTTTTAAAGCACAGAGAGATGCTACAGTGACTTGCAATGCAGGGTAAAATCCTGTCCAGTTGATATCAGTGATGAAACTCCTGCTTACTTAAAGAGGGTGCCCAAGAGTTTGTGTACTGATTGCATCGCGTGCTGCTCGTGCTTTCTTGTCTCCTGTGCAAGGTCATGGAAGTGGAAGGCTGAGCCAATGTTTTGGAAAAAAGCAGAGGGTTTCTGTTTTGGACAAGTCTTTGGATTGATTGAAAAGAGTATTTCAAATAAAAGTTTGGCTAGACAGTCTACATTCCTTTATGTACTCCTCCTCTCCAAAAACCACTGCTCCAGGATATACTTGAGAGAGCTTGATACTTGCAGGAGGATTTTATTGCTTTTAGTTTCTGAATCGGTTCTGAACCTGAATTAGCAAATGCTAGTGCATATTTCTAATAGCGACAAGAATTCCAGCAGAATTTCTGAGGTCTGCCTGGCTGATTAAATCCAGCAAAGGCTCCCGCTAAGCTCCTAGGCAGAGCCAGCCATATCGAGGACTTTAAGACGACCACAAATTCAGTTCTGAAGATTTTTTTATTGTGTGAAATTTTACCAAGCAGAAGACATATATATTAGCTGATCCATATAAATGTCATACACACATGCAAGACGGTAGATAAGTGCCTGATATATTAATTTCACGTGGTGAGGATAATACTATTTCTCCTGACAACTTGATTAAATTTGTAAAAAATTCCTAGTGAGAAACAGTCATTGCATTTTTTTGTCAAGCTGATAAGTATGATTTAACTGTAAGAGAAAGCAACTGAAAAAATGAGGCTTGCACTTGAAACCTAGCACTCTTGTTTTCTGTTTTATTATTATTATTATTATTATTTGGTAAAAGGAGTAAACAGAGGGTTCTTCATTGTTCTTCTTGCTTGGTGGTGCTGGTTTTCTTAATCTAAAATTGAAGTTGTCTCTATTGGGAAGAACAGTGATGACCAGGAAAACAGTGAAACAACTGAAGAGTACTGAAGTCAAGAAAACAACAGGAAAGAATTTTTAATCAGTCTAAATATTCTATGTTTCTGATATATTTTAGGATCTTTTGTCTTCTCAGAAGTCATAGTTAACTTTGAGACCTAAGATTCTGGGGAAAGGAGGCCTTCATTAAAGATCCAACAGCTTGACCCTGAGATTTCCAGCAAATATGTTGGGGACATTGGGTGTATCCTCCAGCTGAACAGAGGAGTTTGAGGATTGGAGTCCGACTGGTGGGACAAGAGACACAATCTCAGTGAGCTGGTTCTCAGAGCTGCACAAGAAGGCGAATGTCCCTCAGACTGTTAGTGTGAACATCTCGTGTCAAATACATTTTGGTCTGGGGAGGGTTCTTGGAGATCTCGGAGGGTCAGGGCTTAGGCTGCAGCTCTGCATGCCAGTTGGGTCCTGCTGCTCTGAAGATTGGTGTGTGTGTTGGGTGAGAAGTGAAGTCCCATGGTAGAGCTCTTTCCCTGGTGAGGCCCTGGTGTGGTGAAGGGGCTGCTGTTTCCCTTGATGTACAGTCGCATCTGTGCAACTGGCAGCCACGCCAGTGCCTGACTGGGGCCACATGCTCTCCACCATGGTGCGTGCCTCCAAAGGACTTCTCCCTTGTTCCTTGGCTCCACCTTTCTCCCAGCTCATCTCCTGCCCATGCCCACAAACCATGGGACACTAGCCCTGTCCGTCCCCAAGGCTCTCCCTCACTTCCTGGACTACGGGATCCCTCCTGTGCAGAGCTGGTGGCGTAGCTGGCTCCTACCCATCCATGTTCCTTACCCCTGGGACCCCTGAGCACAGATGCCCACAGATGACATGTGAGATTGGGTGCTCCCGCATGCAGGTCCTGGTGTGATTGCAATTTGCACTCTGGCATTTCACGTCCCCTGGGAGCCTGTGTTAAGTTTCTAAATTCTTGTGCTCCTGTTTTCTCACAAATCCCATTCCGAGTCTGACCCTGAGAGCATGACTTCATTTGTGTTTTCAGTAAGAACTATTTTGTTCAAACCTTTGGGTGCTTTTGAACTTTTTTTCCTGAAGGGATAAACCACTAATTATACATGGAAATTGTACCTCAAAGATCCATCTTAATAATATAATTGTAGTAGCAAAGCAACTGGTATGATTATGTGCATCATTGCACTTTTCAGCCATTAACCAGCTTTTCTTGGTTAATGAAGTTAGTAAAACCTAGAATGTGCTTTGCTGGAATATATCCAGTGGAATCTCATTATCACCTACAAGCCTTTATAATTGGGGTGATAATGTGCAAAATGTTGTATTGCTGATAAATGAGATGGGATTAAAAGAGGGCGAAGTTCTGCTCTCAGACACATGTGACAGATTTGGGGATTTTGGTGTATGTTTGTGGAACATCTGCAGCCCCTGTGTTGAGTTGGGGGGGGGGGTGGCGTGTGTCACATTTCAAGCAAGAGAAGGTGCTGTTGGAGTGAGTCTAGCAGCAAAACTAATGAGACCTGTGACCTCTCAGGAAAGGTGGAAAGAATTGGTGCTGTTGAGTCAGGAGGAGACTGCAGTGAGGCATGAAAATGGTCTTAAACGCCTTCAAAGAAGGGAATAATCTCTTCTCCATGATCCTGTTGGATAGGAAACAGAGGAATGGGCTTAAAGCACAGTGAGGGCGGTAGACATTGGCTATTAGGGAAACACAGATTGGATAATTAAGGGCCGGTTGAAATCACTTGGACCAGGGTGAACTGAAGGATTCTCCACTGTTGGCAGGTGCTGGGAAGAGGTGAGGGAGGTGTTGGTGGAGGCAGCATGGGTGCAATTGCTCCTGGCTTCAGGTGATGAGGAGCTGAAGCACAGGAGGCACCACTATAATGCTATTTTATGGTTCAAGGCACATGTAGGTGAGAGACTATTAGTAGAGAGACTAGAGCTCTACTTGGTACTTACACAAACACAGACCAGATCTGCCAGGAGGGTCTGTGATAAGAATTATACTCACACCTGTTACACGCTTGGAGTTACTGTCAGAACTGCTGCTAGAAGGGAGAGAAGGCTATTAATGTTATAAAAGCAAAAGGGAGCATTGCTGTTTGTTTCCTTGGATGATATAGGTCACAAGTCTCCTTCTGTTTGTGCTTGTTTGAATTTCAACATGTCTTTTTAGGGAAAAAAACATCCAAATGCTATTTAAAAAAACCCCTGTCACGAAGAATCATCCTGTCTGCTCAGCTCTGGCTTTGGTCATAAATTCATTATTTGCACTGCTAAATATGTGCCCCATCTTTCCAGTCAGAACTTGTCTGTTTTCAGTGTCAAGGTTTTCCTATGCTGAGGACCCTGATCTCAACATTTCATTCTCCCTGTAAACACTGATAGTCTTTAAGCAAGTCATCCCTTAACCTCCTCTCTTCATAAGCTAAATAGATCGAGCTCCTGGATCTGTAACTGTAAAGGTTGTTTTACCGTCCTTCATATTCCTTTCTGAACTCTCTGCAACTTGTCAACATCCTTTAAGAACTGTGGGCTCTAAACCTGACACGGCCCTCCAGTGGGAATTGCATCAGTAATGCCAGAAGCACAGGAAGATTTGCATGCTTTGCTACAGTACTGTACTCAAATACTGTGTACGACTGAGTGGGAACATAAAAATAGGTTCAGACCAAAGGTTTCTCTAGCTTGGTGTTTTGTTTCTGAGAGTAGCCTGCAGTGGGTGGATACTGAAGGGTGATACTTCCCTGCGTAGCCCTCCTTGTATCTTTTGAAACTAAAGGCGCTGTCTGAAATTCCACACAAAGCCTTTGGTATTCGTATGTTTTTGGTGCCTAAATGGTCTCTTACGCCTGTTGGTTTTCAGCATTTGTATCATGTGCTGCCCAAGGAGTTAAACTGTAGACCAGAAGATTTGTGTCTTTGCTAAGAGTCTGGGAAAGGATATTTTTAAATCACAGCAGGGCTCTGAGAAGGCAGGGTGAGAGCTGCAGTCCAGACGGAGGGACAGCGCGTTCCTGCTCCCCGGGGACGGGGCTCGTCAGCGGGCCAGCTTGATGGAGGCAGCCCTGTCACTCTCATGCCCGACGGCCATGCTGCAATGCCAGGAGCTGACACCCCAAAAAGGCAGTGGGAGCAAACATGGGACTCTGTCAGGCACTGCTGGAGCTCTGACAGCAGCCGCCTGCATGCCAAGGAAGGAGTTAATATGTCCTTAAGCTGGGGAGCCCTGCCTCCCCATTTGTAATGACTGTGCTTGTGCTGAGCTGAGCTGATGAACCACCATGATCCCCAAATCTGTTGTAGCAGCTCTGACTCTCAAGCCGAAGCCCTGCCTTTTGTAAGTGTGGAGCTGGGGGACTTAGCCCCACCAAAGCATGTGGGACTTCCTTGCCTCCCCTTGGCCACCTTCTCCATAGCGACAAATCCTTTCCCTCAGTTATCACTCCGCCACGTTGTGTCATCTGCAACTTTTTAGAGCATGATTTCATGTTTTCTTCCAGCAAGGATGTTGCATAGCTGAGAACAGATCACTGTGGGGCTTCTTGGAAACTTCTGGGTGATGATTCCTTGTTTACAGTTAACACTTGGAGCTTTTTCAGCTGTTTTTCAGGTTACTTGCTGTGCGCCAGGTTAGTTCCGTGCTGTTCTAGTTTCTCAGTCAGCGCAGTGTATTTGTAGAGTTATCAAGCAGCATTTTGTGGCATCAACGTTAGTACATATGTCAACACACGTCACATCTTACAGTTAAGAGACATCAAGCTAGTTCAGTAGGATATACCTGCTGTAGACACATGCCGTGTTTAGGCGCTGTTGCCTTCCTACAGACCTTGGGCTGCTGGAAGGATGAAAGGATGGGTATTTTGGACCATTTCAGTAGCAGACTAATTAAAATAAGGTATAAACTGGTGTCACAGAGTTTTGTTTATGAAACTTCCATGGAAAATGCAAGATTTCCAAAGACAGAGTCAGTGCTAGAGGGAGAAATGGATATGTTTGCTTTTCAAGCCATTGCTGGCATGCAGATAAACAAAGACATACTTGCTGGTGGTGGGCAAGGCTGATGATGAGGAAAAGTGTTTTACTGAGGGGGAAGGAGATCAGGAAAAGCTGTTGCTTTAAAGATCTTAAAGTAAGAGCAGAGCCACGTGAGGCCGGCAAGAATGTAGAGATGAGATGCGGAGAAAAAAATGATTTTAAAATGTTTAGATCCTGATTTCTGAACAGGCAGAACAGTTGATGTTATAGGCTGCACACAAATGTAAAAGCAGGTTTCCAGTATATCCCTGGATCCTGATCCTTTAAAAAGACAAGCTTGTGAAAAGAGGTAATGGCCTCACGTTGTGCCTGGGGAGGTTTAGATCGGATATTAGAAAGAAATTCTCTACTGAAAGAGTGGTTCAGCACTGGAACAGGCTGCCCAGGGAGGTGGTGGAGTCGCCATCGCTGGAGGTGTTTGAAAAACAAGTAGATGTGGCACTTCGGGACATGAGCTAGTGGTCAAGGAGATGCTGGGATCAAGGCTGGACTTGATGATCCTGGAGGTCTTTTCCAACCCAAATGATTCTATGATTCTATGACATTCTGGTCCCACTGAAATTAATAGGAAGACTCCTGCTAGCTTTATCCTTGCACTGTTTCCCCTGGTCTAAGAAAGGAAGGTGGGGACCCCTGGGGTGGGGGACGTCTCCTGGGATTATTTTACTTTTTGGTTTGTTCTTTTTTTTTAATTTTTTTTTTTTTTTTGTCCACTTGTTACCATTTTTCTGATAATTTCCAAATTCTAGGCACCTGGATTTTTGTTCAAGCAGCTGAGGAAAGCACAAATATTTGCTCATAAGTATGTCTAGTTGTGAGAAGATTCCTTTACCATTCAAATTTCTGGAAGAATCATCTTGATTTTCTCAGCAGTTTTGTCCTGATACCAAATTATTGTAGCCTTCCAGATGAATATGAATGCTCTTCCCATTTGAAAAAAAGAGAATGCAAATAAACACCATTGTTTCCTAAACTAATAAACAACTTTACTCAATGTTTAACACCCAGATGTTACAAAAATGGAAAGTACATGCTACTGAAAGCCAGTATTATTGAACTGATTTTATGCAAGGTTATAAAATAACAATGCTAATAAAAAAATAAACAGTGCCGAGATTTGGTTGGATTTTTCTTTAAATTTATGATGCTCCTGAGAGCTTAGATATGCATTACAAGTGTATTGGAACCAAAGGTTATCCCTTTGAAAACAGTGCACTTGTAAGCTTTTACTGAAACAGAAGCATTTAATGCATGTGGAATTCATCAGTATTTGAACAACAGCTTTAAAACCTTATGTTTAGTTCAAAATGCTTCTTAGTGTTGTTTCAGCAACCATAGCTGTCAGAACTACAAAGCTGAGTGTCTTAGCCTTGTTGAAATAAAACATTTTAAAATGCTCATTGTAACATTTCTGATTTTTTCTCAGAAATTGTGAGAAATTGAAAACATCACTCTTTTCTTCTGACACATGCCAAGTTTCGCCCAACTTTAGATATGTTGTGCTGTCACTCATGAAAACCTCACAACATAAATTCCCCTGCACAGAATCCAGATGGTTTCATTTAGATAGTTATTCCAATCGTGGCCATCACTGTGGTGTGGAGGAATGCTGGTGAGATGACAGCGCCTTCGAAAGAGGGAACAGGAATGAGAGAGGTTTTCATTCATCTGCAAATGAAAAGAGAAGTGAAATCCCTTCTAGAACAGGGTTGCTTCTTATTGATGGAGTTTTAACAAGTGCCAGGAGCTGGTTTTATTCACCATTCCCAGTTAGGACAGTAGGCAGAGCCTCTATTGTTGTGCAGCGATGTCAGAAAACATCACAACACTGGAATTCAAAGATGTTCAGCGTGCTTTGAAATATAGTAAATATGAACATCAAAGTTACTATGAAATGAACCAAATAGAACTTAAATTAATTATTCATAAATTCTGAGACTCCTCTGAATGTGGTTATGGCGTCTTTGGCTTACCTTGAACCAATTTTGCTGGTGACACCATGCTAATATTTTAATATACACAAGATCTGTATAAATCCAGAATTGAACTGTGTAATCTGTGCTGCACTGTCTAGGTGGTGATGATTGGTTTTCTCTGTGTTACTTATTGACTCACTCCATCCCTGCCCTTCTTCCCATTTCCTCATGTCAGATAACAGCCTAACCATGCTTTCAGCATTTGAAGCTTTTTGGATGGGATGTTTAAAAAATCCAGCCCATCTTTACTCTGCTGTTTGGAGAGATCCACTCCTGTAAACACTATATGATGTAGCAAATGGTGCCCAAGTCCTTGGAACTTTTTTAACTGCTGCCTGAAATGCTGTTTGAGGGCAGGCTTTCTGTGCCTTGCTCGCTAGCTACAGATAGCTGCATCTACCTGAAGGAGTTTGTTTGCTTTGTAAAATAGTTTTCGTAATGAGAAGAGAGATCGTAGTTTGGATCTTTAAAATGTTTAACATGGAATTTCTTGTGTCACTCATTTTTACGTCTCTGCAGAACAGCTGAAATATTTTCTCATGGCGTTTTCTATTGTTTTCCTGCACGTTTGCTAACAAGTTAGGAAGAGATGAGACACATTTTCGTCTCATTATAAAGAGGAGACTTCCATGGAAACCATGGTGGATAGTCCAGTGAGGCCCGTCAAGTAGTTTAAGGTCAGAAATCAACTTGCATTTAGGAATGAGGATCATCAAGCCTTGCAAGCAAGCCTGGGAGAGGAGTCAGGAGGTCTGGCTGTCTGTCCAGCCGCACTGCCCGTATCTGTCTGGGACACATGCTCCTCTGCTCTTTCTGCATGACAGCCATCCCGTAATGACCTGTCATTATTTAAGCAATTTTTCTGCAACCATAACTTCGTCGTTAAGTTACTGTATCTATAGACCATGAATGCAGAGGCTGCCCACGTTGGCAGCAGGTTGAGCGTGGTCTGAGGCACGTCAGCAGTGCTGGCTGTGACTGTGGCCAGGCTCTGTCCTCCTCCCTTCCCTGGCTCTTAGCCGATGGAAAGTCCTGTTTTTGTATGTAACCATAATATTTTTGTTCTGTGGCTGCAAAAAAAGCACAAGTTATCTAGCAGGGCTAATCCCAGGACAGTGGGAGTCCTGAAGTGGTTTATTAAAAAATTAAAAGTGTGTGAAATATGAAAATCTAGGTTGGCTTTTGCTTGCTACATGGAAAACCAGGGGATAACGTGTCAAAAGAGAGGAGAGAGAGATGTGACAAGAAGCTGGAAAAAAACCCTAAAACCAGTTTGGAGAAATTTAAAGCAGATAGTATGATTTTTCTGAATCAGGATGATGGGAGGGCAGCGAAAACTTTCACAGAAGATGCTTGAAGGAGACATGGTGCACTGCGTCAGTAATTGTGGAACTGTGTGGACCGGACAAAGTTGATCTTGTATTGATCTCACTGATGTGGCACAGTCCACCCGTGGGCTGGGGCTGCAGCAGGGTGTCTCCTCCTGGTCCCCTCATGCCCTTGGGGTGGCCATGACCTTCAGCCTTGAGGGACAGTGTGGGGAGTCTCCCGGCAGTGCTGTGGCAGCCGGGGATGTCTGTTGGGTGGATGGAGCTGTCTGTGGGGCAGCTGGAGGTGTGGGGCAGCTTGAGGTGTTGTTGGGCAGCTTGAGGCATTGTGGGGCAGCTGGGGTTGTCCAGTGGCAGGTCCAGAGGCCACCAGGGCTGAGCACTTGCCATTTTCCTGGCAGCATGAGGCAGTGTGGGGCCAGGTGAGGTCCTGGCAGCCCTGGCGTCTGCTGTTTCTTTTTCCATTGGCGTTTCTGAAATGTGATTTTTAAAAAATCTGTGGGCTAAAGGCAGGGGTAGAAGGCTGACAAATTATTTAGAGAGGAGACAGAGGTACCCATCAGTGTTTTACCTACTGCTGTTGGAGGCAAGCCCCATCAGCACTGGGAGGAAAAGACAGGAGAAAAACCAAACTCCAGTCATCATCTCCTCAGCCTGATCACTGTCTTGGTTTTACTAATTTCTAGCTAGTTACTTGCTTTCTCTTCTTGTTTATTTGTGACTTTGTCCTAGCAACAGCTGAGAGAAAATGTTATTTCACTGTTTCTCTCAGAGACAAATTAGATAGAGGTGACACAAACTGTCAGGAGTATCTGGTGGATTGACCAGTGCCTGAGACTGCTCATCTGGTGGCACTAAAAGGGTTCAGCAGCTGCCAGAGTCTGAGGAAATCCCTGTTGCCGCAGGGGCTACCTTCAGTCCTGGGGCAATGCAGCATCTTTAGATGTAGCTGCAACAACTGTTGGCATAAGGATGCAAACACTGAAGAAAAATGGGAAAAAGACACTCTTTATCCCATGTCAGTGCCTGAGCATCTCAGCCTCCTAAATTTATTTCCTCCTTTCCACTAAATGTGGGGAAAGAGGTTGAAGATGGACACACACTTGCAAGAGGTCCAGCTGGAGGCTTGCCAGAGGGAAGAATTAAAACTAGGTCTGATCTGCTCAGCCTGGGGTGAGTCATGGAGCATCGGGACATCCCGCCTCCTTCCGAGGCTGTAATTTCACTCCCATCATGGTCATTCAAGAGAACAACCTTGCTGGAGACTCCTGGAGTAAGCTGCGACTTAACAAAGTTCATGAGCAAATGCGAGTCACCGAGGGGTTGGAAGTGAGCTCTGGAGATCGCCCAGCCCTTCCCTGAGCGCGGCAGCTCAGACAAGCTGCTCAGGAGTGAGCTGCCCTGTGCTCTTCTGCGTGAGAAGCCACAGTTGAGAAGGCAGTGCAGTAATTGAAGGTGGGAGTGAAGGAACGCCTGTCCCTCAGCACCCTGCGTGGGCACAAAATGCTTATTGCCATCCAGCCATGCTGTGCCTGTAACAGCTGCTCTTCTTGCTGGCTTCTTCTTCCCGATGTTTTCCAGGCAGATGGCAGTTGGGTAGGATGGCAGAGCGGAGGGAAGCAATGGAACTGCATTTGCTGCAGGTGCTGCTCAGAGACCCAAAAGACCGCTGCCATCCAGCTATTCCATGTATACTTTTAAAGCTAGCACAGCAGGGCTTACTCTATTTTGGTCTCCACATTTTGCAGGAGTTACTGTGATATTTATCCCACTAATACCTGAACCTGCTGCATCCTCCTGTGAGAAAGGCCATTTTAAACTCCTTATTATGGTGGAAGGCTCCTAAGGTAGAACACGGTTACAGAATTTGTCATAGTCACCTACTAGGGCTGTGAAAGAGCCAGGAATAGGTTTGTTTCCCTATCATAGGCCTTAATCACCACAAAAATCCTTCCACTCAAGTGAAGCAAGTCACATCGGGTAGCTGCTTTTGTGCCTGCGTGCATTAGTCCTGCAGTTCATAGACCTCCCTCATTAAATGGTCACATGCTGCAGACTGAATGCCAGGCCCATCTTCCAGCCTTGTGTTTGCAGGCTGGGAAGGCAAATGCTGGCACAGAAAAATTCAGCTTTCATTAGGCACTGTCTGAAATCAGCTAATCTCGTTTGAGTGAACATAGAAACTGCGATACCATAAACAGAGGGGTTTGGTGCTTGGGGTGCGCTGGGGGACACGGCCACATCAGAGACTGTCCCAGCTTTTGCTGAAGCCAGCAGCAGCCTCCCACTGGCTGGGAAACGATTTAAGCAAAGCCAAGAGAGAGCTGAAACTGCCGAGCGCACAGCTACCGACGGCTGGTAAATAACAATCCCACTTGGAAAGAGTGAATGAATAAAATACATTTGACCTTTGGTTTCTTCAGGGAGTTTTGTGGTCCCCAGGTAGAAGAAGTTCGATGTCTCTTGCAAAGCAGGAGGGGTTATAATAAGCTATGAGCTATTCTTGAAATATTTCTTCTCATGTTACTAAATTCTTTTAAATGGCAAGTGAGCAACGTGAGTTTTCCCTCTCTGGTGCCCTGAGCTAGCACATCTTCACGGGGTGCCTTGCTTTTCTCTGACTCCCTTTTCAAGGCCAGCTGTGGGGACCTGGTTTTCCACTGCTTTGGGAATTGTGCCCACATTTGTGTTTGTATCTGTGTGGGTATTTCTGCATACCAGCAACTGTCTTTCCGCTGGCTTTACCAGCAGCGCTGAGCGCAGTGGGGCCTCCTCCCTGCTCTGGAGCTGAGTGATAACTGGTGATAGCAACCTGTGCCTCTGTAGTGTAGTTTCAAGGAGGTATAAATAGCCTCCATCAGCCCAGGAGATCTTCACAGCCCTTGGGCTTGCATGTGGTCACAGGCTACATGATGGAGGGCCAGAATCACTTTAGTATCTCATGTCTTCCACCCCTACATAACAGCAATAACTCTGAATGGTGCTTGTTTTACATCAGTTCATTTACAGTTGACTGAGGCCTCACTACAATGAGGGATGTTTTTCTAGAGCTTTCTAGTGACCATTCATTACTTCCCAACGTGTTGGAGCTGATGTTGGTCACTCTACTTGTCTTGCAGCACATCAGGAGATGTAACTCAGGGGTCCTGCTTGTTTGTTAGTGTGCCTGGGGCAGGTGGGGAGGCTGGGGTAGCTCAGATGCCCGCGGTGCTGTAGGTGCAGGATCTGCGTGTCACTAGGAGTCTAATTACATTTGGGGTGTAGAGGAAAATAACTCAAGTGTGAAAGGAACATGTCTTAAAATGAGCATTTTGCTAAATGGATTTGTTCATCTGATTCATTGCTCCAGTGCAGGCTTTCAGCTGCCCTGGAGCAGCTCATTGTTCACTCATTTTTGCTCTATTAATAAACATGCACAAGCACTTAAATGGAATAATGTGCCTTGTAAAAAAAAAAAAAAAGGCAACACATCTCGATGTGCCTATGGGGGGGAAAAAAAACTGCACAGAGAAAAGCAGTGCCATTCCGGTAGATTTTTGTTTACTAAAATAAAGTTGTTGCTTAGGGTTGGCTCTTGGGGCTTTGCTGTGTGGGGCAAGGGCAGTTTAACTGCTCCTCTTGTTTAAGATACATGACGTCTTTTCTCCCCAGATCTTTCCTTTTCTCTCTCCCTCCTCACATTGTTATGTTTCATATTGGAGTCAAATCCAGCGCGCAATTTTCTGAGATTTTGCTTGAGTTGAAGTTAAATCAATATTTAACAGGGAAGCTGGCTTGGCATCAGGGTGTCACAACACCTGTTGTGAACAGTGGTGGATAAAATAATGTTGAAGCAGATTGTATGTGGTTTGGAGTGAAAGAATGTGACATTGTGAAAAAGCTTATTTCTGAGGTCTTTGTTCTTTTAGGTGAGGTTTCCTTTCCTTGAATGGCTCTAACGTGCAGTCACATCTCTTGCAGGTGTGTTTGGGGATCACCTCCCCTTTTCTCCCCTCCCCAAGTTGCTCCTTAGACATTGCGTGTTTGCCAGGATTTTTCTTGCATGCTGGAAGAGATCTCACAGCAGCTCTGAAAATCCCTCACCCTGGGGAGACATTACAGGAGGCTTTCACCTGGGCAGATAACAGGTCTCAGGGGACCGATTGACTCTGAGCTCCTGGGTAGATGTTGTATTTCATACTAATACTGGATTAGGGTGATGATGCCACTTTCAAGGAGTTTTCCTGTTAAGCTGTGCTTTGTTTCCAGGCTGCTGTATGTGTGTAGGACAGAGGGACAGCCCCTTCCTGGGCACCAGGGAGTGGCAATGAAGTCCTTGCTGCCTTGCCAGGCTGCTACCAGGGGCTCTGAAGGGTGGGGGGCACCTGTGGTTTATCTTCTTCCATTTGAAGAGTCTGAGCTGTCTTTTGCCCCACAGTCCTCATTGCTGGTGGGTCTCTTGTGCCAACAAAGGGTGTATTCCTCCTCTTCCTCTCCTGCAGCGGCCAGGGCAGCTGACAGCATCTCTACCTCTGCTTGACTTGCCCTGTCCTCTCCCACTACCTCCCCAGGATGGTGTGCAGGAGGCTTTGGCCATCAGAGTGGGCAGGGGCATCCTCAGCACTGCTGGGAGAAGCTGGCTGGCTGCCCCTGGGCTCCCCTTGCAAGGGGGAGAGCAAAGGATCTTGAAACGAGTCTAGTGTATTAATACGCCAGGCTGCCCCACATAGCAGGAGTGAAAGTGGGACAGTCAGCACGCTGCTAATTTTACACAGGCCCATGGGGATTTTTTTTTTTTCCAGGGAGCGTGTTATCATTATTTTGTGTCCTAGAGGGCCTAAAATCAGCACTTCTCAGAAGCAAGCCACTACTGGAGGCTTCATCCCAGGCAGTCCAGGCCTGGGTAAAGCTGGGTTCCATGCACATGCCCTGTCCCAGGAACTCCGCCTGGAAAAAAAGGAGACAGAAACAGAGGTGCAGAGAGGTGCTGGGTGCAAGTCCCTGTCTGCAGCCCCTGGCCCTGTCCAGTGCTGCTCCCAGTCTGGCAGTGAGGGAAGTCCGCTCCCCCAGCATCCAGCCAGCAGCAGGGCTCAGCTGTTCCTTCACTTTCCCTGAACCAGGCTGTGGCTGCAGAGTGGGAGTTGTGGCCAACGTTAACTGAGGGATGTGCTTTTGAGCGTGAAGACTTTCAGTCAGTTAATTACAGAGAACATTTGCAGCTTCTCTTTAAATCCCAGCACTGCCTCTCTGCACCCTCTTCCACAGGCAAACTTGGATGCCATCCAGGAAGGGAACGGGGGACCCATCGATGGATTCCCAGCTCTGCCAGGGCTCCTGGCTCACCCACTGCATGGCTGGGCCACAGCCAGGGAAGCCCTGGGATGCCCAGCATGCTGCACACACAGACTCCAGCACCTCTGGGATTCAAGTCCTGGTCCCCTCCTGCAGTTACATTACCCCTAATACCTGGGCTGAAGGGTCCCATCCTGCAAGGGGCTGAGCATGCTAACCCGAGCAACGCAGCACTTAGTCAATGGGTTTCTTCATTTGCTGAAAGTTAAACACTTTGTTAAGTGCTTCTGCTTAATTAGGCCAGACCGCGCTGTTCCTTGTGGGATTGAGCGCAAAGTGAGGCACGCTAGATTAGAACTAATATTTTCAAGTGAAAAGCTAAAAATGAAGCACTTAGCCCCCAGTTCTGCAAATAATTAAGCACACGGGTAATTACTGATTTCGTTTCATTCATTAGTTTTGTTGGTTTCAGCAGGGCCATGTGATGCTGGTAGCTACTCGAGTGTGTAAGCATATGCAAGGTTGGGCCCCCAGGTTAAAAGATCAAGGAGACTGGGGAAATAGATATTTGTAGAGTGTCTAGCACATGGGGTCTGTGAAGCCTGTCACACATCCCTGGGTAGTACCGTAAGAATAATAATGCCATATTTAAGTACTACTGATTTTTAAAGATGCTGAGCACCGGCCTTCCCCACAGAAATGTGGCATGGGCTTTCTGTGTCAAGCAAGCGTCATTGTTAATGGTGGAAAAGAAACAGCCTGTGATACCTGGACAAGGAAACCTGTAGCCTCATGCCCACCTGGGCTATTCTTTTCCTAAATGTGAATGTTGAAATGCTGTCTTCACCACGGCAGCCCCTAATCCAGAAGGAACAATGTGAAATCCAGGCTGCAGGTGGTTTTGTCTCAACAAATCAGCAAGAAAGACTTCTGCTGCTCTTCTTTTGTCTGTTTCCTTTTCTTTGGGTATGTTTTGTTTTGTTTTGCTTTATTTTTTTTTTTCCTAATTCCTTTTAAAAACAGACACAGCCCTTATCTGCTAGGAAAGACTTAATTCTTGATATGTTTTTGTTCCCCTGCAGATGATTTGACAGTGAGGTTTACAGAACTCCTGATTTAGAAAAAAAACGAGGATGGAGGAAATAATAGGAGCGAACTGAACTAAGCTGACCCAGGAGAGGCTCCTGCCACTCCACGAAGCAGCTGTTAATGATGCCTTTGATAATGTGCCATGCTGAAGGGACCGTTACATGATTTCTTTTCTGTATCCAGACGGCCCTGTTTTTAAGCTGATTGTTATGTGCTCTCAGGGGGGTTACAATACCGTGTTTTCAAACAGAGCCACCATGAAGCACCTTGTGTCGCAAACAGGCTCATTAGCATAGCTCAGCAATTAAACCCCTGCTCAGTCTGCTGTCCTGAGATAAAGAACTCCCAATTTATGGCCCAGTTGACTTTCGCTGGAGACGAATTGGCTGACAGCTTGGAGTGGTGACGTTTTGTCTCATGAGTACAGCTGTTCGCAAGGGTGATCTTTCAGAATGTGACTTTTCCGCAGACTAACCAAGGGTATTAGCACTAACTAATTACAGGGAGAAGCCAGGGGCGATGGTTTTCTGAGAGTGGGAACATCACAGGCCCCAAACAGCTGGGTAGTGCTAGTGCTTTTCTCCCTTTGAAAACAACGGCCCCGCTGGAGGAGAGCTCCCCATCTGGCAAGCTCTTCTAATTCCTAAAATAAATGCAAATGATATTTATCTTATTTATTTTTTTACTAGACTCTAATGAAGTTTAGAAAGGAGCGTGTGCATGTGGCAAGACATGCACCTTCCCTCAGAGCAAAGGTGTTGTAGCATTTGAGCAGTGATACTGTATTACAAGAGCTATCTCTGTCTTGTTTTCAATTTCAGAAACATTGGTTTTAGGAAAGAAGTTTTCTCCTGTTTACTTCTCAGCCCAGTGACTTTTTGCTGTTTGACATGGTCTAGTGGTCAGGGAAATGTTGGGATGAAGGTTGGACTTGATCTTAGAGGTCTTTTCCAACCTAAATGATTCTATGATTCTATGATTTTGGTTCTTTTGGGTAGAGTTTCTATGGGGAGATTTTAATGATTTTAGGTATTGGTGTTGCAGATTAAAAACTGTCCATCTTCACACAATATTATTCTTGCCACTCCTAAACATGAAGTGGCTTGAATCCCAAAGCAATTTTAACCCAGGGATTATTCCTGTAGATCAGAGTATGCTCCCCAGGATACAGCAGAGAGGGAAACACAAAGGAAGAGTTCCTGGTGAAGTGGTGGAAAATGAGTCACTCCAGGAGCTCAGGGAGGAGAAGGGCACCCATCAGGGTCAGATCTTGCCTCAGATGGGAGTTCAGATTGCAAAGAAGTGCAGTAGCAAATTTGAGCTGTAGGCTTGCCATCATTAAGCTTGTGAAGGATCTAGAGCACAAGTCTTGTGAGGAGCGGCTGAGGGAAGTGGGGTTGTTCAGCCTGGAGAAAGGATGCTCAGGGAAGATCTTATCACTCTCTACAACTACCTTAAAGGTGGTTGTAGTGAGGTGGGGGTCGATCTGTTCTCCTAAGTAACAAACAATAGGACAAGAGGAAATAGCCTCAAGTGGCTCCAGGGGAGGTTTAGACTGGACATTAGGAAAAATTCGTTTCCCAAAAGGGTTGTCAAGCACTGGAACAGGCTGCCCAGGGAAGTGGTGGAGTCCTCATCCCTGGGGGTATTTAAAAGTGGTGTAGGTGTGGCACTGAGGGACATGGTTTAGTGGTGGACTTGGCAGTACTGGGTTAACAGCTGGACTCGATGGTCTTAAAGGGTTTTTCCAACCTAAATGAATCTATGATTCTATGATCATCTACTTTATAACATCTGGATATCACAGACTGCTTGCATCCAGTGCTGTCAAAAGTGCTAGAGAATTGCACCTTGTAAATGTTTTAAGGTTTGTTCTGCTAGCGATAAAGGCAATGAGATTGCCACGGGAGGGATCTAGGTGACTGGAGTGTTTGTGTTCATATGAGCTTGGAAGTATGTCCCTAAGCTTGTTCCAGGAGTTTGTGGTTGGGATTTGGGGCTTCTGAAATGTTAAATACAAGCTATTGCTGTTTAAGACTGCTTTGGGAAGGGGAGGGGTGAGGTGGGATTGTGTACATAATACATTGAGATATATATATATGAAACTGGGTGTGGTAAAAGAAGAAACAAACATAGAGTTGAAGACTTGAAGAAGTGTTGTACTAGCCCTCTGCAGCCTCCAGTGATATGACACCTGAAGACCTCCCCTCTGCATTGTGTCAGTCTAGTTGCATCAGAGCTCAACTGCTTGGTCCATAAAAGGCATTTCTGCATTTGTGATGGTCTTTTCCATCTCTGTTGGCATGCTCTCTGTGTAGCTATGGGGGTTAAGAGTCAGACTCAAAACTCAGCGCTCTTTTTTTCACAAAGGTCAAGAATCAATCAGTAAAAGGCTGAAAATCTGGTAGGTCAGCATAGCAGGAGGTCATCAGCTGGTCAGTGTGCATGGGTGCAGACACAGTACATGGAGGCTGTGCTGTTTGCAGGAGAGGGGCTTAGGGCCAAGCAGGTGCCTCTAGCTGACTTCTGTCCATCCTGGAGAATAAACTCTTTGCACTGAATGTCTGTGTAGGCCTTTTTTGTCTTATTAAAAAAACTTTTCAGTGAGCATGTGGATCCCCATAGAGCTAATTTAAGCCCATTAACAATAGACTCACTTTTCTTAATTACCCTTTGCAGAATCATCTTAGGATTCCCAGGTGTCCTTGGGCCACAGGTTGAAAACTATCTATACATTGAAGGATAAGGTGTCTGATGATGGTGGTTAGGAATATAGAGTGCAATTTCTGAATTAAGGAGGACCTATTGGTGTTTGTTATGTGGTAATCCTTGTCATTTACCTCAGCTTGTGAGTCTTTAGGAAACACTGAGTGAGAGCCAATATGCATCCACAGACCAGGTGGCCACAAGTACAATTGAGCTCTGTGTTTGCTGCAGATGACATCGGTTTTGAGTCTTGGCCAAGCAGTGAGCCAGCCTGAAGTACCTAATGGTGAGATATGAGAAAATGAGACTCTGATCTCTGTTTGTTGCCAAATAAATGGCAGCAGGAGGCCTAGTGGGTCTGGGGCTGCAAGATCAGTTTGTGTTGACTCTTTTGGAGCCAACATAAATGCTGGTTAATCTGTGTGTGGCTACTTTGAAATGTCACTGCTTTCTTGGCAGTGGTGACTTGAAGATTTCTCTGGATGGATGCTGGTGGGAATAAGCTGTTTACATTGATGGTTGACTGCATGGTGTATCTCTTTCCAAGAATGTAGGATGTACCAGTTTCTGTCTCTTTCCATGGCTTGCTGTTCCCTGCCACAGATGCTGGTAAGCGCCTGAGGAGCCCTTAGTCCATGTTCATGCACATGTTCAGGTGTATCCATATGGAGCAGAGATGTGGCCAGTGTGAACTCTAAAGATCAGGATTGCCAGGTCCACTACAATGTTTCCCTTTGGTGCTGTGCAGACACAGACACAGGATTTTATTCTTTTCTTAGAAATAGTTTTTGTCCTTTAGTATGTTTGTGCTGGACAGGACTTGCAAAGAGTACTGTAGTTTGCTCAATCAGGAACAGGGAAATCTTGGTAAAATGAAGAGAAAATTAAAAAAGGAACATGAGAGGAGAGGCTGGACTCTTTTTGTGATTATGGTACTGAAGATTTGGGCAGTTCTTATGATTATTGAACCACTCGTGATTAGTAGTGGCTGGTTCTTAATGGTTTCTGGATACTTGTGTTATCTAGGGGAAGGCATTTACTGATACTAAAGCTGTTTTTAGTGAATCTCTGAGAAATTAGTAAAGTGATAATGCTAAGTATGCACACAAGCCTACGGAGAACCCAGGCATCCTGAAGGATTTCTCAAGGTGGACATGAGGAACCATCACAACCATTCATCAGCACAGATATGTAGGTGAGTATCATCTTTGCACGAGCTTGCTGAGGAGCACTGATGGGTTCCAGAGAGGCCTCTGCAGGGTATTCCAACAAGTCATGTTTGTGGGAGGACGGTATCACAGGGAAGTGCTCCTGACTCAAGTTTTGGCTGACGTGTGTGCTGACTGTTTTTTCAGAGCTGTGTCACTTGGTATTTGATGGTGTCCAGGCTTTGCATTCTTAATTGCTGCTTTAGTGGCTAATTAAACCATTGTCCACAGCTCTGCTTTGTAGCTTCCATGGAAAGTTGTTATTCGTAATGCAGTTTTGGTGCTGTGCTGCCAGTATGGGATCTGCTGAACATTGGGCACCTCTGTGGGGACCGGCACAGGCCGAAGCCAGGCTGGGATGTCAGCCCATGGGTCATAATCAGGATCAGACTTGTTTGATCCTGAGCCCAGCAGCCGAACCTCCAGGAAAGTGGAGGATGCTCTCATGGCCTCTACAATGTCCTACTCACTGTACTACTTCCCATGGGTCCTTAACTTCTCTGCAAACATCTCCTGCAAAGATTTCTTCCTCGAAGAATTTGCAAAAGACAGAAGATGGGTAACCTCTCATCGGTTGGCGGAAGGGTGTTTGTCCTCCCAAGGTGAGGAGAAGACTGGTGTATTTCCACATAGAGTCTCAGGAGTGTCTATTGATATTGTAACTGCAGGCTCCAGAGTAGGTATTGCCTGGCAGAAATGTTTCAGGAATTAACAAAGAGCAAAATGGAGACTAGCAAAGCAAGTGGTCTCAGCAGACTCTGTTGAATGCACATTTTTCTTCATTATTTTGTCACCGAAGCGTGATGATGTCTGATGGAGCATTATGGATGTAGAGAAGAAGGGAAGTGTTAGCAAAGGCTGAAAACAACAAGCTACTGCTCTGGCTAATGAGGCAAAAAGGAAATTCTGGCTGTAGTGGCAGTGAAGCCCAATGAGAGAGAACTGGGCTTAAGCTTGAGTGAGGGAGTGGAGCTTGCAGAAAGATCCTTACTGGGTCAAACATAGAAAACCTTACAGCTTTTCCCCATGTTCTTATATAGAAAATGAACATTCACATGGGCAAACAGTTCGCACCCACCCACCGCATGGATGCATGCACATTCAGCTGTGGTGAAGGTGACTGCTACGATTTGTTATGGTTTTGATTCAAGGATCTTTCTAGACCTTATCATTCGCTCCAACTACCTTAAAGGAGGTTGTAGAGAGGTGGGTGCTGGTCTCTTCTCACAAGTATCAAGTGATGGGACAAGAGGAAATGGCCTCAAGTTAAACCTGGGGGGGCTTAGGTTGGACATTAGGAAAAATTTCTTTCCTGAAAGGGTTGTCAAGCACTGGAACAGGCTGACCAGGGCAGTGGTTGAATTACCATTCCTGGAGGTATTTAAAAGCCATGTAGATGTAGTGCTGAGGGACATGGTTTAGCAGCGGACTTGGTAGATTAGGGTTATGGTTGGACTGGATGATCTTTAAGGTCCTTTACAACCTAAATGATTCTATGATTCTGTGATTTAGAACATGAGGAAGACTAGGAATCAGCCTCTTATTTCACACCTGGAAAGAGCTGGAGACAGGTGAGTCATCCCTTCCACCAGATAGAGATACATCATTTTTCACTCAAAGCAGTTTGTGAACAGAAGTCGTGACCTTTTTAGTGTAATTATGAAATCACAAAATGGTAAGTAAAGGCTAAGATGCTCTGCCTCTCTGGTGGTAGTTTCTCAGTTGCATTTTGGACAGATATGATCAAATTTTCTTTTGAACATCTCAGACATCACTGTTGGAGAATAATTCCCTGGGGCAGGACATGTACTGTAGCATACCCAAGTTTTGGGCCCACAGCCCCAGGGAGTGAGGATGGCTTTTACTGCTCTGCTGCAGAGTGCAGCATAGCATGGATGTTACCGTGTGAGCTTCCCAGCAGCCCAGTCTGGGTGCACTCAGCATAGGCTGCAAAAGTACCTAGAGATGTGTACAATTTGCAAATTGCCCCCGTTCTTCTCAAGGGTCTCAGAAATCACATTAGTCCCCAGGATGTGGAATCTCTGGCTAGTTTAAAACAAGATGGGTTGGAGATGCGCCTGTGCTAGGCGGGCTGTGAGGTTGCAGTGCCTGGTCAGGAGCTGGTTGCAGGTGCAGTAAACAGAATGAGTTGCTCTGTGTCATGGTTTTTCTTACCAGAAAATGGAGAGAGAGATACTCCTGTGTGACTATTGTCATCTACTGATGAGCTGAGCATTTAATGCTGATCATTTGTGGATAAGAGGTGAGTAAGCACTCATACCACCAGTGGCCATATCAGGTAAAACACAGGAATAAATAAATAGGTTGGATCTGGCACTGCTGTTGCCAGGGCTCTCTGTTGGCCATTGCTGTGTCACTGCAGGAGAAGGCTGTGCTGCCAGCCTGGCATTCTTCCAGGTCACCAAATTCATCTGCTTGATAGGACAGAGCAGCTTGTGCAGACTCAGTCATAAGCTGGACAAAGTCTTACTGGAGTTCAATGTGTGTGAGCAACCCAAGCCTCCTCTCGGCAGCTCTTGTGCTCAGTGATTTTGGAATTCCACACCAGAACGTGGCTATGGAGGTAAACACCAGCTGGGTGTCATGTGAAAGGGAGGGAGATTAGTGGAACTTGACAACCTCTGGATACAACCAGCCGTCTTGAATTTCATATTCCTTTAGAACAGGAGATCAAAGAGCTGTGATTTGGAAACAGCCAGCAGCCTGTCACGGTGCATTAGGAGTGAACAACAAGCCTGTGTCCAGGTGAAAATGGCTTTTGTGTGATTTGGTATGTGGTCTTAGGATGGGAATCCCCAAATGCCCAAGGATTAGGCACACAATACACAAGTCCTTTGTGAGCTTGACTAAGTGCTTTGCTGCCTGGTGGAATTTGCCACCCTGGGTTACGTTCCCCAAAACACAGCATGAAGGGAGAGGTGCTTGTGGGGCTAAACAGGCCAGATGGAGATGGCCAAAGGGGTGCTGAGCTGCAGTTGGCACCTCTCTCCCAAAGGCAAGTGCTTAGCTTGGGACCACATCTGTTTTGAGTTTATAGCTGTGAGCTGTCTGGTGGAGCTGGGAATGACAGGGCTGGCCTGAGACCTCTATGAGAAGAGGAGGAGGAGGAAGAGGCACACAGCAACCAGCAAGTCACTGGGAACACAGCAGTGTTGTTAGTGCTGTCCGCCACCTGAGCTCATACTTCCCTGGAGCCCAGGTGGAGGACTGGGCTTCAGGTAAAGATGAGTACACAACTGTTGTACCCAACTATGCGAAGATTTCTTTCCTGAAGTATCTCCAGGTGTCTTTTCCACGTGTTCATGAAGTCTTTTTTTGAACCCATATAAGCTCTGGGTGTTCACATCCATGGAATTATAAGTGGTGACAGCGAATTGAAATCTTTTAGAGGGACTAGCCCTGAATGCCAGACTTTATGGGAGGTTTCTGTGCTTAAGTTACCTCTGACAGGATGTTCAAAAGTGCTTAGTACAAAGTCTGAGCTCTGCTTTTATTAGATCTGCAGGTGCTGATATGGCCATTTAACAGGAGTAAAAATAACTTAAGCAAAAGATGTCCTTTTACTAAAGCCATCTCTATATCTTAGGTAAAGCGTTCTTATTCTATAAATAGATGTCACTTTGTTGTAGGAACAGCCTGGCCTTTTATTAACGTTGTCTCTTTACTAGCACCTGCCATCTATTCTGTAGTGCTAAACTGGGAAAAGCTCTTAACTTTTGCGTCCTATCTCAGGTTTTCTGCTTTCAAGTGCCTGTAAGAGCATTGCATTTGGTATAAGGTCCAGTTATGACTTTTTTTCATGGACACTTCTTGGGTTTGTTTTGACTTTTTCCCTCCCATTGACTTGCACTGCTACAGAAAATAACAGCTGAATTACATTTGGCTTCTCCTGCTTCCTTTCTCTTTGAGATGAGGTTACAACGACCTCATCTACCTAAATCAATAATCTGCACCCAAATCTAATAAAGATTTAGCAGGGCCTGTAAAATAGCATGCAGCCCAGATGGAAAGGGAGGTCCTAATGTCCAATCTATTCATTAGCCATTTATCAACCATTAATGACGGGAATAGGGGTGGTGTGTGGGGAGAAGGATGCAAAAGCAAGATAGCAGAGGACCTTCCTAAATATGAGGCGGAGACAAAGACTATAAAACACATGTGTGCAGGTTACAGCGTGGTACTGGCTGGGGAGAGGGAGGTACCAAAAAGGGTACTTAAAAAGTGGAATTTCCACAGGAGTTTACTTGCAGAATCCCAGATTTTTATATACAATACCTACTTGTCTCCATGCTACCGTATGAGAGGTCATACTGAAGAGCTGGAATACATTTGGCTCCCCATCAGCTGACCCTGCATCCCTTTACAGATGTGAAAGCACTAAAGCAAAAAGCAGTATTTCCTGAAACTGAATAATATATTCCCCCCCCCCCCCC
>VZZY01000779.1:29852-82556 GCA_013400335.1 Eurystomus gularis
GTGATAATGGACCTGTCTCTTGATCTGTGGCAGAGTTAGGAAAAACCTGCAATTTCCCAGTTCTTTGCTTTACTTCCAAGACTTTTCTTTCAGGTGAAGGAAATGAACATGTGAACTGGCAATCAAAGGTTTTTTTCACCAAATTGCTGGAGCATAGAATTAGGCAGGCAGCTAGTGTGAGTAGAGAAATACAAGATTTCATCACTGTTTATTGAACAGAAACTGGCTTTGTGACAAAATGGGTCTTTTCAACACTGTCAACAATGTGTTATTTTTGTATTTGAAAACTGAAGCCACTCTTTTTTTGTGTGTGTGCTTTTCTTTTAGCTTTAAGTGAAAACAGTTAATGTTCTAGTGGTTAAACATCTTTATACAGGTTTGAAGCTTTCACGCTTTTTGGGGGAGGAGTGTTAATATTTGTTGGAGATGGGAAATATTGTTTCAAAAGCTGGAGCAGTAGAACAAAAAGGAATTTGGCATCTCTGGAGTTTGTGGTATGCATAAATACAATAATGTTCCATGAAACAATATTTCAGATTCCAGCAATGCAGAACATAGTAGCAATTCCAAAGAAAACAGGAAATAGAAGTAATTAGTCAGACAGAAGGAAGAATCCCAAACATTACTAGGATACCAAATGCTTTACAAAACAGTAGCCAAACCCCTATCTTTAAATCTTCTTTGCATGTTCCTTGAATCTTGCTCTGCAGATGGAAAGTCAAAATCAGCTGCAGTAAATTTGTAATCTCTTTAATGAATGCTGACTTCAAATTTATCCATTAAATAGTTGCAATCAATTTTTTCCTCTTCTGTAGAAGGAATTATTCTCCGCTCCAGGGAGCACAGCTACAGCCAGGGGCTATTTCAGAAGGTGGGTGTCGGAGGTCAAGTTCCTCTCCCTCTTTGACAGCATCTCCTGTGGCTCAAGCTCTGCTGTATGTGGAGGGGAAGGGTGTCAGCAGCGCTCCTTGCAGGGCTGGCCCTTGCTATGAATGGAGGCAGCTGTGCAGCCTTTTTCAAGATGGACTGAGGAATCCACTGCATCCTTTGCCAGTTTGCTCTTACTGTTTAAAATTTGAGCTGTATTTTCTATTTGAAGTTATCTGGCTTTAGCTTCCAGCCATGGGTTCTTGTTAAGCCTTTCTCTGCTAGATTAAAGAGCCCTTTATGACTGGTATTTGCTCTCCATGGAGGTACTTAATACCCTGTAATCAAGTCACCCTTGGTCTTCTCTTTGATAAGCTAAACAAATCCTGCCCGTCAAATTTCTCACTGGAAGCAGTTCCTCCTCCCTAGTCTTTAAATTATTTTGGTGGCAGGTTTCTTCATACTCTCTAATTTTTCAATTTCTTCTAAGACAGTACAGAGTTGTGCATGGTCTTTCTGCATTAATCCCACTGCAGTTTATGGAGAAACACATCTGCAGCCCCACAGCAGTGCCAGGGGAACACATACGCTGAGCTGTGTGACTACAGCTGCAGAGGTGCTAGGAGAGGCACTTTGTTCTCATGTAGACTTGCAAGGCTGTAGGCATTGCCTGCATTCCTTGTCCCTCGCTGTATATCTGTAATAAAAGCATTTTTATTAATAAGCTCAGTTTGCCAGATGAGTCGTTTAATTGTATGATCTCCCATGTTTCTCCAGGCAGGAGTCAGGCAGCAAACTGTTCTGCTCAGCCATTAGGATTCATTACTGCTTTCTGGATTCCTTTTCCTGTTGGGTTTCTTTCTATTTTTCTCCCCTAGTG
This sequence comes from Eurystomus gularis, assembly GCA_013400335.1. Lineage (NCBI taxonomy): Eukaryota > Metazoa > Chordata > Aves > Coraciiformes > Coraciidae > Eurystomus > Eurystomus gularis. The sequence continues at coordinate 31,600 of VZZY01000779.1, forward strand.
CCAGTCCTGTGTTTAAATTTTCTAGATAAGGGCTAGTGAAGATGAGCTGCTTCTGACCAGTCTCCTGGGAAAGCCATAGATTGTCCATAGCTATAAGGACCACATTTGCAGAGCTCTGGAAATAGTGTCTTTTTAAAGAGAGACTTTAGGAAGGCAGAGATCTCCATGAGCATGGCTGGATATGGTTTGGCAGAGAAAGGTGTTGGACATGGAAGGGAGAGCTTGGCAATCATCTCATGACACATCAACCTTTCCTCTGTATTAGTTAATCTTGAGGTCTTATAACCAGAAGTTCTCCAGGTGGTGCTCAATGAGGAAGGACCCCAAAGTGGGCTCTGCAAGTCCCGCTCTTTTGTTCTGGTGAAACACATCCTCTTTCTCGACTTACTGTAACTATCTCTGCTGGTGGCTGCTCTGTACCTAGCAGGGTTTGCATGCCTCACAGAAAAGGTTTGGATAGGATGCATTCACTTCCTTCTCAAATAAGGAAGTGACGTTTTCTTCAACTGTCTTTCTCCATCAGGGCTGCAAAGGTTTGGTAGGTTGTTTGTTTGGTTGGTTTTTTTTTTTTGTTTGTTTGTTTTTTGTTTTCCTTTCCCCTGGAGCAGTAAATCAACAGCCTGTGATTAAAGAATTTAGAAGCTCCTTCATTTGCCAGTCCAAAATTTAATTTCCTGAAGCATCTCTAACTAGCTGGCAGCCAAATCACACATTTTGTATTTCTCTTCTTCTTTGTGGAGTGGGACAGAAGACCAGAGACACCATGTTCAAAGACTTCCAATGCTGCTGAATTTATGTATCAGCCAAAGATGTGTGTGGTTGTTCTCCCTCCCTCTTTTTGAGGCAGGTCTTTTTCATTACATAGCTTTAGACCTGTATTTTTCCATTTACTAGTTGCTACCCTTGTTCTCCTTTTGTTTCCCAAAAGAAAAAAAAAGAAAAAACCAGATGGCTTTAGTGTTGTTTACCCCAGGAAACATTTTGAGCATTCAGTAATAAAACTGGGAGGAAATCCTTCACTTCCTTTATGCCTCCTAGCAAGTAACCACATCAATATGAAGTGAGGATATTTTTTGGGTACTGACCCAGTGTCCCCAACCAAAACACAGCCATAAATACTTTCAAGATGCAGTCTTCAATCAGGCTGGTAGATGAGGAAAAGCCACTTCTGTTTTGGAAAGGAATTCTTTCCTTCTGCAACCACTTTCTAAATTGCATTGACATTTAGCAATTAACATACAAAAGCTTTTGTATCCGCAGGATCATTTTTCATGTCAATAAACACATTCCTTTGCTTTTCAGTGCAATGTTTAATAATTCTCATTTCCTATAGTGGAAAAAAACCCTTGTACTTTATTTGTATTACACAAATTACATGGAAGAAACAAAGCCATATCTGATCACAGTTATTAAATTAAGAACATTTGCATAAATCCTTTTTTTCCCCTCCTAATCTAGTTTGCTGTTGGTAAACAATGTGTTATCTAGGTTTAGCAAAGCATTTGGTTTCTTGCCAGATTTTTGCTTTCCCCCTGTCCTTTTTGAAGTTCTCTTGGCAGGCAAGGTCTGCTTCTCCTAAGCTATCTGTCATCACACAAAGTGGATTCCAGCTTCAGACAATAAACAAGTTGCTATTCTAGAGTCACGGGCTGAACTGTCATTAAGTCACTCCATCACTGCTCTGGGGTTTTAGGACGTGTCTCTGTTCCAGTCTGAGGCTCTGCTTTGGGAGTTCCTTTGAGGGCTCTTCATAAATTGCAGAAAGTTAAGCAGAAGGTTCAGCAGGGCTCCTGCTTCTGCATGGGTCATGGGACAGGGTATGCAAGGGGATGGCTTGTTGTGGGACAGCTGCTTGGCACTGCTGAAATGGGAAAAGGTCTGTCTTGTCTCCATGGGGGCCTCTCAAGTTTCCAAATCCTAGCAGTTTAGAGTAACTAGCAGTAACTGCTGCAATTAGGATTGAAGAGAGAAGAGTAACTAATAATTATTGTCTTTTCTTCCCTCTTGCCTGGAAGGGGTTTTATGTATTGAGAGAAATGATCCTTCGAGAATGTGGAGACCTGGTCCTATAGAACAGGAGATATTAGAAATTCTGAAATATCCATGAAAGTGGAGCCCATGGCTTGCTCTCGAGGTACTATGAGACTTCTGCTCTGTCTCTATACACCATGAGCAGCTTGTGGTGGCATAGTGCAATTTAAGCTGTACGCACTGGTGCCTGCTAAACTCCTTAGCTGGAACCTGCAGATGTACATAGAGCATCTACAGGAGTCTCCAGTTACCTTTTTTTTTTCCCTTTCAGGCGGCTTGATCAGGATGCTGGAGGGGCTGTAGATTTGGGTGGATGAAATGTAAACGTTGGGGCCGTGTCAGGGCTGGTGCTACGTGTAGGATTAGATAGTTTCCAGGAGGTTCCTCATAAGAGGTTTTGGTGGCTCTGTGTGAGAGTGTAAGGAATTCTTTCCAATTCCCAGTGCAACCTGCTTTGGCATAACCGGATTTCACTCCCCTGCAACTACCTTCTTCTGCTCACCTCCCTTCTTAGAGAAGTTCTTCCCCTCTACAGCTCTGCTATTGGCTATTCATTTTCAGTATTATTTATTTCTTTTCAGGGGACAGAATTCAGCAGGGATGTCTTCCAGACAGACATTTTGTAAGGAATGAAGAGACACTTTGTGCTTTTGATGGTGACATTGATGACCACCTTATAAATAGTAGAGCTTCCCTCTGCTACACCGGGAAGCTCTGTTGGATCCCAGCCTGGAAATCTTTTCTTCAAAACCTTGTTATTTAGTTGCTAGCTTACTTTTCCTCACTGGAGATGCAGCAAACTTCAAAACAAAGATGATGGCAGCCATGGTGAAGTTGCCCCACTAAGATGTGCGCATCCCACGTGAGATGTGCTCACATCGCTCTGGCCTTGGGCTTGCTCCCAGGCTTGTGTGTTCACAGGGCTGTGCCAGCTGCAGCTCCTGGGTCTGACTGCTCTGCAGCACCTGGTGTTAGGGTGATGGGCTGGGCTGCCTTGCAGCCCCTTGCTGGGCCAGGGCTGGGGTCTGTCCTGTGTCCTTTCCCTGCCTCATCATGTGGAGCTGTGCCTTGTTGCACGGGGGAGAAGAAGGAGGTTAGACATGAGTGAAGCTGGATAGATTAGGGAGCTGAATCTATCCGGACAACACTACCTCCAGCCTCGCAGGTATGGCGTGTGCACTGTAGGTGTCAGGTTGTGTCTCCATGGTGTCTGCAGTCTGGGGCTGGACAAACTGGCTACCATAAGCACAGCCAGCTGGTGGACAGCCCACTCCCTGAGGTCTCAGTTTGCTTAGAGACCAACCTTGCAGGCTGCCACAGCACATCCTGATTGCTTGGTGAGTCTGTGACACAAGGAGGAATTGCCACCATGAGAGACTTGACAAATCCTAGAAAAAAGGGCTTAAGGAGTGTATGTGAAAAGAAAGGTCTTCTATTTGTGGAGTCTGGTCCAACTGCCTTTAAAGGCAACAGGCTCACATTGACTTAAGTGGAATCTGGATTTGCCCTCAGTAAATGAGATCATTTAATCCAGCTTTTACCTCCCTTTTAATCAAACATGAGGCAAAACTGAAGCGTTTGTTTATTTGCTGCAATGCTGGTGGGGTCCCGGAGACAGAGAGCCAGGCACTTAACTTGAAAATGACTTTACTGCAATAATGTCATTACGTTTTATTGACCAAGCATTTCCACAAGCAGTGGAAGGGGATTATTGGGAAATGGGGATGAATGCACATTATGTCACTTTTGAATCATATCCTGTATGTATGGAAGATGTGAGCCCCGATTAAGCAACCCAGCAGGCAGGGGGTTTGTCTGTGGTAGCTGTACTCTGCATGGATGGGAGCTGAGCGCTGCTGTGATGAAAGATTTTAGTGGGAAACTACAAAGCCATATTAGAGGAAACGCTTTCAACATATCTAAATCAAGATGTGGGGGTTTTATTTCTGCCTGTGTTACATACGCCTGAGCTCTTTTTGGCCAACTGATCGTCATTAGACAAAGCTGTATTGCTTCACAATTTACTTATTGCAGGGCTGTGACTTAACTGCTAACAGAATAATATTTTTCTTCATATGTAACTCAGAAATTGTTGGATGTGCATTCAGCTCCTGTCATGGATTAAACTTCCAGAGAGGTGTGCCACTGCTCTCTAAGCACTTACAGCCTTCACATGGCTCTAGAGCACAGCCAGATGCAAAGTGCTTGCAAAGGCCTTTTCTCTTGCATCCACACTCAGCCAGGAAATGAAATACAAGATCACTGTGACATCAATAAAACATGCTGTCAGCAAGACGTGTAAGATAACTGGAAGCTGAGTTCCATTTACAGGGGGCAGCGGAGTATACTTCATGCGTTTTTTTCCCCCCAAGAATCAGTTTCCGTGATTGATTGCGTTTGTATTATGTGAATCTTGTTTCCATTTCTGGCATTTTTATAAGGCTTATGAAAGTAAGAGATATTAAACTGGGAAGTTTAGGAGAATAGTTTTCGAGCAGAAACAATAAGACCGGAAAAAATTTTCTTTATTTGTTAATATTCAGCTGGGCTTGGGTTGTTAATTCCTAATACTCTGCACTGAAGACTATTCTAGAACTTCTTGCTCATAGGAGAGTCTTTTGGTATATGTGTCTAAATATATCAAAATATATCTCATCAAAACCACCTGAATGACATTTCCCACACTGTTGTGACTTTAATTGCGTGGAATATGCCCAACTTCACTGATTCTTATACACAGGAATTCCTGGTATGGTCATCATAAGACGTGTGTCCTGTTCCTCCAAGACTAGTGAAAAGACCAGTGGGAAGACCTAAGGTAGAGCTCAAGGACGGAGCAGAGAGCTGCAGAGGAGTAGTCTCACAGTAAGTGATGTTAAGTTTCTCATTGCAACAAATTTTCTCACTCACTGCCAGAAGTGATTCTCTTGGATGTTATAATTGCAAAGTAGTAACATATTCTCATCCATCTTCATTTAAAGTCGGTAACAAAGAGGCACATACCTTCTACTGACTTTTCAGGAGCAGGAGAAGAGTACGACACAAAATCAAGTCCCTTTCCTTCAGATACTTAGAATACAGGTTAAATGTAATGCTTTAGATGGTGCAAATAAAGCTAAGGGTTGGTATGATGATTGGTTTTCTCTTCAAAGCTCATGATTAATAAATAGCATTGTGTTCCTGTTTCTTCTGTGCTTGATCTCCTCCTCGAGACTAGCAGTGATCTTCTCCTGCCCAACATGAGCTGTCCCCAGGCAATGTGGCAGTGGAGGGCTCCATGCCTATGTCCACCCATGTTTTCTCCCCATGTCTTGCCCATCTTTGTCCCTCAGGGCCACTGGACTTGGGCGAGTGCACTGTTTGTGTTTGGCTCTCTGGGGTGCCTGCTGCCAAACAGTTTGTGCAGCCTAATCCATGTTTGTGGCAGGAAGTCACACATCTCCCAGAGTGACATTTCATCTAATCCATTTCTAGGTTTAAGCAGATTATCAATTTCTTTCACTCAGTTTCTGTTTTCAGAAAAGTAAAAGGAGACTCGTAGAGGAGTTTGCTGCTAAGATTTGTGTGTGTGTGTGCATTAAGGATTTATTTGTTGGACTTCTAACCATAAACAGTTTAAATTTTTTGAATTACTGCTCAGTCTCGTTTAGTTTGGTTGTGACCTTGAGACATACATTTCCAGGGCTCTTGCTAATGGACCTTTTAAATGATGACAATGAAATACTCCAGGCCCTTTGATAAGGGGACCGTTGCTACACTGCATATTATTTTAATGTTATTCTACAAAATAACCATTATAATATCGTTATTATTTTTTAACTCTGGTTTTATTTTGTCACACCAGCATTATAACAATCTACATCTAAAATATTTCCTCATTTGTGCAAAGCACATTTCTCTGCCAGGGGTAATGAAATGACCAAGCAGTGACCCTCATTTTTATGTTTCTCCTACTGTGAAGAGGAATTGAAGATGAAATGTAGAAGCTAATAGCTGTGCAGCCCCAGTGAATCTAGCAAATCTAAAGAGCCCAGCCATGGGATACATTTAAATATTAAAGCAGTTTTTATGTGCTCTAAACAATATTTGATGCAGCTCTCAGTATGCTTTAATCTGGCTAAATGGTTATTGTGTTATGTGTCCTAGCTGTAAAACTGTCTAGCTCTTTTGTGGCCAGGATACTTTTCCCTGCTACAATTTAGATTGGACCATTCGCCAAAATATCTCTTGTACGGGTTAATCCTGCATGCAGTAGGGTGCTTAGAAACCATTCCTATTTATTTAATACTTTTTTTACAAAATGCACCATGACAATTGCTTGTAGGGTAGGGAGGGTGCTGGTTTTTTGAGGGGAAAAAATAAGAGGAACTTGGCACAGTTCAGTTGTATGGAGAGAGTGGCATCTAGCAAGTTGCTTGGTGTCCAACCTTTGCCTGGATACAGTGGGAGTTGTGTGTTTGCAGGTTTGAAATGGTTTCTTGCTGAACAAGAGATGCAGCAGTGCCCTTGGCGAGGATGCAGCCTGTCTGCTCCCACCAAGCAGAGTCAAAGTGTCAGGGCTGAGGCAGGAAAGATGAGGCAGGAAAACCTCGACTAGTGGCTTTTTCCTGATTGCTGGCTTGTACAGAAACAAATGAACGCAAACGTCTTAATTTCCTCTATGCCTCAGTCCTTTTTGGCTGGCACATTTGCTTTGGAAAGCAAAATGCTTGCTGGCAGTTGGCTGCTTCAGCTGACGGAGCATCTCCAGGTAGAGGCATTGGATTAAAAGAAGTTGTTTGCATGCATCAGGACTGAAACTGAATTTTCTGCAGGTCTGGGTCTTTTGCAGGGGTTATTCAAGGGTTAAAAAGGTGTAGATGGAAGTTTTCTTGGTATTGCAGCCTTTCTAACAGGGCTCTCCAGTGTTCATTCATGACTGACCTCAGGTTGTATTGTTTTCCTGAGAGGCATCAATAATTTCTTGACTCCTTTCTAGCTCCCTAACTCATGTTCATGGGATATGTAGGAATCCCTTTGCCATTGCTCTCTCTCCTAAATGTGGTTGAAATAGGCTAGTGACCTCAGAAGTGAAAAGGATGCATATAAAGCCTTATTATTCCTTATTTCTTTAGGAAACTAGATGATCTTGGAGGTCCCTTCTAACCCAAACCATTCTATGATTCTATGAAACCAGGCTAAATATGGAGAATACACATATTCTGGTTTTTCTTCCCTCCTAATTATTCCAATAAAAAACCCACCACCACTTCCCCTCCTTTCCCTCCTACCCCTGAAGAAAAAATCCAGTCCCCAGAGTAGTATGGCTGTAGTAGTAATAAGAGGACAGAGCATTTAGTAACCTCTGGGAACAGGGTTTCTGAATTATCTTCATGTCTTGAAATTACTTTAGCAATCTCCTTTAAATCCCAAGTGGGCAGTGATCCATATTGTAAACCCTTCACACATAATTTGACACAATTAGCAAATTCTGCTTCTGAGACCGTCTTGTGACTTGTGCTGAAAGTGTTTCCTACGGAGGAGCTGAGGCCTGTCTGGGCCCGGGGCGGAGGTAAACGAATCAGCTGTGAGGAAAAGCTGATATTGTCCAGCTTACCCCAGGCCGGGATGGCGTTGACTAAAGAAAGTCTAGTTTGTGCACTGTCAAAGGAAAAGTTTCCCTGTTTATTTTCCAAAAATAAAGTGGAACGTTGCACATAACTCCAGTGTAGATCTTTTCTGGACTCTGAGTTACTTTTGGTCTAACCTCTTTTCCTTAAACAGAGCGACTTCCCGATTCTTGTAACTGACCTTCCTATCACCAAGTCGAATCATCTTTGTCAGTATGACTCTTTTATGATCTTGCTAATGAACTTTCCATTTTATGCTTCTTGTCTGATTAGTAATGCCAGAGATTTAACCAAGCAGAGATAATTCATTAGTCTGAGCCATAGCTCCGAGGGCACGGTGTCAGACCCTCCCTTCCCGCTCTGTGCACTCCATTAGTTTCTCTCTGCTCTGAGATTGCCTCCATTTTTCTTCTGAGGGAAGATGCAGAAGTCTTCTCCTACTGCAGATTCTTTATGTGTTGGTCATTCTTGACTCATTGATAGCAAAATTCATAGGATAATTTTGGAAACTCTTAGGCAATGTTGTTTTTTTTTTCTAAATCCAAATTAAGTTTCATGCAGATCAGTGGAAACAGGGAAAAAATGCATAAATTCTGACTTGCAGTGTAAAAAAATAAGTTATTAATTGCAGTTTGTGAACACAGCTGTGATTATCTATGCTACAATTCCTTTCCTTTTTGCTGTTGTTTTAATTTGCAACCCTTGAAATTCAGAAATGAAATATTTAATCTGTTACTGAGTAAGTGTTAAAGTCAGTGTACTATAGAGGAGGAGGGAGATTTCTATGAGAATGCCTCTGTGCATGACTCAGTGTGTTGATTTGTGCTACTTGTCTGCTGATCCTGGTGGGGTTGTTTTCTTTCTAGAGGAGCTTTCTGGGATTGGGAAGTATATACTCAGTGGACTCACGTGTGTCCATGTTGCTGCCACATCTGCACTGGGTTAGTGGGCTGTCAAGACTTTGACCTTTGCTTGGCCCCACTCTTTAGCAGGTTGTATCAATTCCACATTAGAAACCTGGTTCTGCCAAATAAGTAGTGTGGTGAATAAGCAGCAGCTGGTATGGTCATGATACACCTGATGGAGGGATTAAAACCATGGGAGGTTAGCTCTCTCTCCAGAGATAGAGCAGGTTCCTAGGCTGAAACTGGCTACAGCAGGGAGAAGAGGTGGGGGAAGGGAGGAGGGGCTCCCTGACAAAGAAGAGTCATGTGCAGGAAGAGTGGGAGCCATCATAAGGGAGATACCTTGGACTACTGTGGGAAAGGCTTGTAGGCCACTATTATTTGAATGGTATGGGTCATGTTCCTTTTTCAGGCTAAAGTGAAAAATCTCTTGCGCTCCCCTGTGCTCACAAGAAGTGTGTCTGCTACTGCAGAGTGGCTGGTGTTGCAGAGAAGATCAGCTTAAGCTTCAGAGAGCAAGGGCTGGGACCTTTCGCAGCGGGGCTTCTTCCTTCTGGAAAAAGAAGCAGAACCAGACTTTGTACCAACTCTACCGGAAAGGCTGGAGACAGAGCAAGTGGGACCTTGCAGAGATAAGCATAGATATGGCCATGGAAGTCCTCTATGTCAGAGCCTGCAGCAACAGCCAGGTGAGTTTTTGGCTGGAAATTCTCTTCTAAGGCAATTTGGTTGCTCTAGTCCCTTTCTTTGGACATTTGAATTAGCTTTTGGCCAATTTAACAGTCGCTGAAGACTGTGTAGATCCCCTCAAGTAGTACCAGATTGTGCCAATGATGATTTTACAGTTATTCCCTCATAAGCAGTGGGTGCAAACCTGTATTCCTTGTGTACCCACAACTACCAGAAGAAGCAGTCATTGTTAATCTGTCAGTGATGCGGACAAAGAGACTTGGGAGATTCTGCACAGACTGCCGTGTACCTATTAGGTCCACAGAAGTCATACATTTTACAGTGAGGACACTATAAATATTGTGTCTTGCTGGTGGCTTTCCTTCCCGTGTGCAGCACGCAGGTGTTGGCAGGACATGCCAAACAGTGCGCGTCAGGATCTCTTTGTGGTTATTTCTCTGCTGCCTGACATGTGCCCTTCTCACTTCTACTGCTGTTGCTACAGAGGCAGGATCTAATTAAAAACAAGGAGGGATGGATCTGCATATGTTGCTTGTGTTTGGGGACTGTCTGGCTCGGAGGAGTAATAATTGGCTACAGGGCCTTTCACCTCTATGGCATGGCTTTGAATGCAGATCAGCTTAGTGACTTTTAATGTCATTACCATGTGACAGCTGTTTTCTGTGTGAAATTAGCTGGTAGTTTGAGTGCTTTTTCTACAAGAAGCCAATATCAATAATTACAGCATCAAATGGTGCTGTTAGCACCTTTAAAAAATATATATAATTTGAAGTTTAATGAATACACTTCAAGAATATATATTGGGATGTGTTGCAACAATGTTGAAATCAATGTAAATCAGCTTAGCTCCATAGTTAAGTCTAGGTATAGAAATATGCAGGAGGCAAGTACTTGGGATGCAGTAAGATCTAGTGGTAGCATCTAACTGGAAGACTCTAACAGCATTCTGCAATTGCTTTTGGGGTTACATTATTACATAGGGCATGTAAGCTCATAATGCTTTTAGAATTAGACTATGTGACTATTCCTTAAATGTGTAAAAAATCAGAGTGAAAAAGCAGCATCAACAGAAAAGGTCAAGGTAGTTCAGGGAAAAGTCCTTCGTGATAGATGACTCCCATTTCCATGGTGAGAGCTGTAAGGAGAGATATCTCTTATTAGACCAGCTGATACAGCTGACTGAAACAGATAAGCTTTTGGACACAGACTTCTGTGTTTAATGTGCCAGCTCTAGATTAAAGCAGCAGCCCAGCTCTTATTAAAAACTTCTGCACTTCGCCAGCTGTAACTGGTTTTTCTCAAGAAGTATGGTACACGTCCTCCTGATTTACACCACCCATGCTGGTGGCTGTGGTCTGAACTGCAGCCACTTGAAAAATAAAATTTGCCACTTTTTCTGTGTGTGGGGGGGAAAAAACAGCTCCATCAGGGAAAAGTGCTGCAGTTCAAGGTTGACATCAAATCCTTTGCTTGTCCTCTGATGCCTTTTTGGGTTCCGTTCTCCACTGCAGCCCTAACAGCAGCAATAATACAGCTGTGAACCGTTGCCTCATTCCCCTACCTGAGAGGAAAGCTAAAGAAGAGGCTTGGAATGTTGACTAAATGTATTTGGGCTGGAGAGAAATGGCTCATCAAAGCTAAAACCTTCTGTGGAAAAGTGGTGGGTTTTGTTTTGTTTTGTTTTTTTTAAAGAGCTTTTTGTTGCCTGTTCCCCCTGGATCATAGAAGCAAACAGCTCCAGCAGAAGAACCCATAGCTTTGCAGATCACTGGTGGGGTGGGAAATCCGCGACTGTTACTGCTGTTCCTTTCTTGGTATCCTATCTTATTTATACAAAGAACAACAGACCTAACAGAATAGGCTTGCTGAGAAAGACACCGCCTCACCCCACTCTGAGGATGAAAAGGAATGTCTGACATATTGACATTTTTCATAATATGGAATTATTTTCTCCCAGTAGGTCCTTTTCAAGGTGATGAAGGGAGATGTTCTCAGCATGACTGTTCCTTGCTGATGATCTCTGTAGATTTTCTACTTGGTTGATTCCGTAGATTTGCATGCAATCCATTCCTCTTCAAAATCTTGTAATACCTATATACTCATACATATTACGGTACCCTGTTCTCCTCAGGGTGAGAATGATTAAAAACCCCGTAATTCTGCAGTCCCCCATAATACATGTAGCCCCTCCTATTAGGTAATGATACCATTATTCACTAACAAATTAAACATGCAAATCTGGGAAGGTCTTTTATAAACAGATAAGGTTTTATCTGTTAGGGAAGAGAGCCTCCAGGCTATCACAGAAGAGCATAATTTACATAAAGTGTTTCTCAGATCCTGGGAAGACACGGTAGCGGAGGTTATATTTCTTTACAATGACAAGAACGGTGGCTTCTTGGGCTGGGTTTCTTGAGGGTCTCCATGGGGTGTTTATGGAATAGGTTAGAGACATATCTGTCAGAAGTGCCAGAGTTCACGTCCCTTTCTGGATGACCACCTAGAGCGCCCTTCAGACCTGTCTCCTATGATTCTGTGAGTAATGCCTGGGCAAGCACAGGATCCGATCTCCACCAAAGGAGATGGAAATGTTGCCTAACACAGGATTACACAGCAGGGGTAACTCATTGGCTATGTTTTTGGCTATGGATCTCCTAGCAGAAGACTACAGAACAGACTGCAAACAGCTTCTTATTGAATAAAGCCATGCTGAGGGGCCTTTGTGTTCTGCCATTCTGCAATCCCCGCTCTTGGGGTCCTTTCTGCACTGTGACTCAAACTATACGCTCGAAAGGAAAAGCTTCAGTAATATGAGTGGCAATAGAGAAGATTGGGACTACTTGGTTAGCCCTTTGTCCCACCTGCTGCTACAATCCCTGTGCTGCAGAGCATCTGAGCTTTTTATCCTTCACCAGGCTTTGTTGGCCATGGCCCCAGACGAGAGGCACGCAGGAGATGGGGTAGGCTGAGAAGTGCTGAGCTGGGCTTCAAAATGTTTTATTTTACAGGCGAAGCTCTTGATGTGGGGGTCATGAATTTAGCAATGAGGAGTGGAAGCAGTGTCTTGTGTATGGGAAAATTTAGTGAAAGGAATGGGAAGAAGAGACCCAAGGACATGTGTTACTTGCACAGATACACCTTGTCCCAGTGGGATGGTGGGCTTTTTCATTACTGCATCATGGAAGAAGCAGCCTGTCCTACTCCAGATGTGTTTTATACCTTCATCACAAACCTCTTTCTGCATGAAAAGCAATTCCCTCACAAATGGCCCTTCATTAGCTGTGGGGTCATGTCAGAAACAATCATCAGTGTATTGCTGATGTGGCCGATGCATCTTGTGAACTCTTTGACCCCAGCAGTCAGCAGGATTTCTTTATGTGAAGCACTAATATGAAAAGCATTAGCATTAATGAAAGAGCTCTCGACCTGGTTGGTGTAAAGGGTCAGCAGAAGTTTACAGACACCTTTGCCTAACATTCCTATCATGCCTGGCAGCTTGGCTCTCATCTTGTTTTTCACAGGCTCTGATTAGTAGTATAATTCTCAAATTCTGCTAAAGCCTGTCAATATAGCAGGAATCCAGCAAACCTAGGAGACACCCTAACCACAAGCTGTCACCTGTTTTCGGGTTGGTCTGCTCCTATTCACTCATTTATGGTGTGTCAACTCATTACCGTGCTGGAAAACAAGAAAGGGGCTAGAGCAGATAAAGACTTTGAAGAAATCTTTTTCTTTTTTTAGAAACCTTACAGTCATGCTTCTCCTGACCTGGTTAAGAATGTCCTCCATGGGTGGGACAATAGTTTCACAACATCTCTTGATCCAATACATTCTTCCCAGAGGATGCAATGATAGATGTTGAAGGTCCTGAACAATCCTTAGTAATTACAAAGAGTAATTGAAAGGATGCCAACAAGTGGTGTAAGCAGAAGCTCTTGTGAAGGGTAGAAGCCCTTTTTATGAACATCTTTTTCTTTAAAATTAAAAGTCACTTTAAAAATATGACTGCAATGTCAGCTTGATTTATTTTACTTTAAAATCTAGTTTGCACTTGGATCAAAGAAGAAATGAATGTTGCATATAGGTAGACAGTACAGCATAAAGAATCATATAGAGTAATAGTGTACATTAACTACAGAACTTTTACTGGAGGATGTTTTATTTCAGAGCCCCAGAAACCTTCAGGTGCCATCTGAGCGGTGTTGGTCTTCCCTGTGCTCATGGGGAATGCAAAGAGGAGCCTCAGATACCTGTGCCTTGGTGCCCCTTCAGGGATCTCCCAGCTTACCAAGCAGGGGAGGGGACTGGAAATCTTTCTAAGTGAATGACAAGCCAGTTTCACCTGCAGGATGAGCTACCTGTGTCTGTAAAAATGTGTGCAAATGTGGTTTGGAGTCTGCCATCTGTTCTGGGCTCCTGGTTCTGGTCTTTACAGCAGCAACAGAGCATATTCTGTTTGATTTCTGCCACTTGCCTTATTCCAACCCCAGCTTTGATTCATAGCATTGCTAAGCAGTTGTGAGTGGAAGAGCTATCTGTAACTGTTTTGTCAGCCTCACAAAAGTGGTGGGATGTGCAGAGTTAGGAACAATGACTGTGGCAGTCCTAAGACACTTTTTGTTTCTAGTCTGGAGCGTTCTCCTAGCTGTCTGGCATCTCACAGAGCTGGTTATGTTTCAGAGGAAAAAATACGTGGACACTTGGCTGACCTATGGGGCTAAAAGTTCACTTCAAAACAAATGGTATTTCAGCTGTCTGACTTTCTGTAGATGTTTACTTACTGCAGGAAGGTGATTGTATGAAGCAGTGTGAATTTTCAGTATTCTTAACAACATGCTTTATTCTGGGAATAATTTACTTAACTAAGTCTCTCAGTTATTTTTTTCCTACCAAATGAACTTTTTCATTCGCTTTGTTAGGGTAGCTAAATCCCAGCTCTGTTGGAGACATGGGACAATACAGAGAGATGGTGATTTCTGCTCACAGGTCAGCCCTATGATGGGGACAACAGTGTTTGTTTCCTCTGTATGATGAGTACGAGACTGACATATGTGCCTTCATCATCTCAAAGTCTGCACCTGCGCTCAGCCTACAGGAGCTGCAGCCCTTCTAGGATCATGTAGAGTAGACTGGAAAGATCGAACAACTGAGAGTCCAAGGTGGGAATGCAGAAATGGCAGGGACTTTGGCTCTTTGGTCCTCATTATCCACCGTGTCATCAGATCCCACCTTAGAGAAACAGCAGAGGCTGCCTGGAGAGGGGTGTGGAATATTTCATACTCCATTTTGGGTAAACATTAGCTTCTGTGGGAGTTGCTTTATTTCTGGATTTGTTATGCTTGATTTGTCTTGCTGGTTTTAAATATTTGTACAAGTGACTAGAGCTATGCAAACTGTGCCTGAAGGAAACGTGAAACAGGGGATAAGAATTAACTGGAGGTATCAAAATTAGTCAGTATCCTATCTAAAAATAATATGAGGGAAACTGAAGAAATGTGGTAAAAGCACACGGAAGGAACGATGTTCTTCTGACCTGTGGAAGTGAATGTCCAAGGAATATATTAGCCTGACAGAGAGGATAGTGGTGAAAGCCTGTTTAAACAGGTTTATTATTTACAATGTCTTTAAAAGCACTCATTTGTTGTCTTTAGATGTACCAGTAGGTAGGGAGACTGCCTGTAAAGTTACTGTTCAGACATGTTGGCTTCTGCTGCCATTTTTATTGTCAATATTTAGCTTTTTTTTTTTTTGGCAAAGACTTATGCAGTGTGTGGGAACATTTGAATAGCTGTGCAGACATGGTCAATACAGACTCTGTCTCATAACTCACCGCCTGAGCAGCACCACGAATGCTCATTGCCATCACGTGAGGCAGCGGAGTTTAAAATCACAGTGGATGAGTTTGGGCAGTGTTGCAGGGATTAGATGCAGCTACACAGTTTGCTGTCTTATATATCAAATGACAGGATTACATTTACAAGTGTAATAATTCCACGTGAAAACAAGTGGATGCCTTTTAAATGAATTGATTCCTTCCTGTCATCTGCTGTAGTGGAAGACAATTCTTGTTAAGGAAAATATAATACTGCCAAATGGAAAACCCTGAAAACCAGAGATCTCTTCATAGGCAGAAAGTAGCCATGGTGGTGAATAGCTGCTTAGAATGCAAGTACACTGGGGTCTGCCTGTACGAAAAAATGCTTGATTAATGCTGCTGCCTTAACCGCTGGTTAAAAACAACTCAGCTGACAGTATTAATGGCATAAACCCATTAGAGTGAGAGAGAGAAATGAGGGAATAGGTTTCCTCTAATGGCATTGTTCTGTAGACAAGCACCTGAAAATCATTTTTAGCTTGTTTGCTGAATAGGGAGGGATGAGAAGACCACTTTGATGTGATGCTAATAAGATCTAGTTGCTGAATATCATCCTCTGAAAGGAAGAGGGTTGAAAGCTGAGTGCCTATGATTCTCCAGTGTTCGTGACCAGGCTTGGACAGTCCAACAATTCCTACCATTCAGTAGAAGCTACTTTTGTCTTTTTCCCCTGTACTTGTCGTTTGCTAGAAAAACAGCCAATGCTACTTTTCAATTTATTTATTTATTTTTTATTTTTTTTTAAACACAGGAGAAAGAATAACAGGAACTGGGTGCTACTTTTGGGCACTGCAGAAATGAAAGTTTCTTTGCCTCATTTCCAATTCCTTGACCCATTACTATCTATAACTGTATTTTGATATTAATTATGGTTTGGTTGTCTCCAAACTGCTCACTGGTTATGTTGAATACGAGTGAGCTGAAATCTGATTCAGTAATTAGAAATATTTCCTGTTATTTCACAAAAGTTTAAAGGAAATAAAAGTGTTCTGCAGAGGGAAAGGCAGACTTAACAGCCTGCTGTTCCCTTACAGTGGCACGTGATTCTTTCAACTCCAATGGGACCCTCAATTCATGCACCAAACTCCCTGAAATATTAACATTTTGTAATGCTGCAGACATTTCTGTGGGCAGCAACAAATCGTAGCTGGCAAAATCAAAGCCTGCTGAAACTTGCTGCGTATCTTGAAGGCAAGATATTTTCTGTTTCTGCTCTTGCAAAGCAGAACATCTCCTGCAGCCTCTCTGTCTCTGTAGATGAGCTGGGCTTTATTCACTAGCATACATGCAAATTTTCCTCCTAGGAAAACATGCAGGTTTTGGAAGACAGCGCCCGACAGAAAGGACTGTGTCTTTTGGCTCTCACTTCCAAACAAATTTGTAAGCATGAGAAAAAAAATGCCTTCAGGAGGTTTAAAAATAGTTCTCATAGCTGGAATTTTTTGGCCATATTTCTATATAACCTTGTCCCCTTTTACTCCCCTGTTAAAAATTGCAATGGGAGAAAAACAGCAGAAGCAGCAAGTGTTATCTGAGCACTATTTAATGCGATAGTGTTGCTATCTAACAGGATTTGAAAATGGTGTCTGGGAAAAATCTTAATTTTTAAAGCTTTGTGTTCTGGCAAACACTTTGCTACAGATTAGCACTGTAGTTATGATTAGAGTACAATCTGCATTATTCCACAATTTTTCCTTTCATATAGCACATTATGCTAATCACGCTGTATTCCATTTTTCAATAAAAGGTCAACAGTGCACTGTTTGTGCAGAATGTGCAATTTAAACTTCATGTCTGTCATTAGAGATAATCTAGGTTTGCTGTATCAAGTGAGGTTGTCATAGAAACTAGACCTGAGATCTCTGTTTACAGCCTTTGGAGAATAAACACTTTGCATTTATTTCACTGAAAAATAGGCGAACAATTAAATAAGGTTTGAAAACAAACCCATAATGGCCCAGAGAGAGATGTCATTCATCAAAAATCAATATATGTTATGCAGCTGGTAAACTCCAAGCATTCAAGCAGTTGACTGACAGCAATAGTGAAATATTTCCCGGGGGGGGGGTAAGGGAGTAACTGATAGTGTATCATAATGCCTGGAGCAGAATTAATTTCTATTTGCTAATAAGTTTTGTTCCAGGAATTACAACACTGAAGAATATTTGTCTAAATTTTTGCTTTATGTCAGGTAAGGCTTTTTGTGTTGGCTCTTTGAACGTTTTTAATAGCACTAGGAGATACTTAGTTTTTATTTTTCTGTAACATTCCATGTCTTCCTATCAGAGTGAAACTTTTCTTTGTGGATTATAACAAGGTTTGCAGGCATCCTAAAAATATCTCTGGTATCTGCAGCTTCATTAGTGAGCAAAAGGGCTGCAGCTTCAAGCTTAACACTGAGGGTTTAACTTGCTCTTTTGGTGACATGTTATTAACTTGTAGAGCTCACCTTTGTCAGGAAATGGTATTTAGTAATGTTTCAGGAAAGGATTAGAGAAATATGTGGACAAAGATGGCTTTAGTTGTTATAGCACAGTAAAATCACCAAGACTATCAATCTTTTTTTCCTCAGGGCGTAATCATATTACCAGCTGGGTGTTTATATAGGGGTTTTGTCAATGGCATAGCATTACTCTACTGACAAGATGAATTAAGTCTTCTGAAGCATCTGAGTATTGCCTGATGTCCACATGCAGTGTCTCTTAAAAGTATGAATGGACTTTTTGTCTACCACACCAAAGGTGTATCTAAAGCAGGTGGGCTGTTGCCAAATCTTGAGAAGATAGTGAAACACAAAAATTACCCAAATCTTGAATGGAAACAGGAAAACCAGCAAAACTCATAGCTAAGGCAAGCTGAACGAAAAGCTTTCGATATTTTGCTTCTGTGTCAAAGTAAGCATTTCTCTCCCAGCAGACAGGACAACCAAATTCTTCCAGGTGGGAGGTACTCATGCTCTGCTTTCCATGGTGTAAAACAAGACAGCGAAGCCTGTTGTTTTTCTGCTGGTGGAAGCTGTGCACAGCTCCATTTGTGGCAACACATTTCTCTTCATTTCTTCCAGCAATGCATTGGATCTGTTAGTCCCTAAGGGTTGTCCCTGATATCTCACTTTCCTAGGAAATAAGAGGGCAGCTCAGCTAAGGGCTGCCTGCATTGTGTTATGCCAGTGGTGAATTTGGTCTTTCAGATCTCTGCAGAGCCCCATATTCAAACCTTAATAGAGCAACTGCAGTGAATGCAGGCTGATATTCTGGTATTTGTAACCCTCAAGTCCCTGTTTTTTGGTGGATGCATTTTCTAATCAACACAAAGAAGAGATGCTCGGTTAATTCTGTAAATGCAGTTTCTCCACCTTTCCAGAGCAGAAAATCTCCCTGTGCCTGATGTGTTTGCTCAGCAGCGTGCACTTCCCTTCTAATTATCTGCTCTATTTGTAGTTCTTGACCTCAGCTGCATCAGTAACATGGCAGGTCTGTGAATCAAGTCCTAGCTTGTTCAACTGCCATTTGGACAATTTTTATGGTACAATATAAAGTAATCCAGTATTAGCAGGAAGATAGATCTTGAAAAGCACTTTTTGTTATGCCTGTGCTAATGCCGAGACTCACCGCCCTGCCTTTGGGTGGCTGACATTGTATTGGTCAAAATACTGAGAAAACCATTAACCGTAATAAGTTGTTTATCCTGGTCTTAAGCTTCCCTCAGCTTTTCCTGCAACTCTGCTGCATTAACACAGGGGCCCCAAGTCTATAGACACCTTCAAACAGAGAAGCTAAAGCAATGACAGAGGCTCATAGACAGTGTCTACACTTGACTGAACAGCCTCAAAGGCTTGGAAAAGCCCGGGGGACATCTGCCAATGTGTCTGCAGGCTTGGAGCTCAGGCCATGCCAGCGAGCAGTGCGCCTGTATTCCTGAATTTGCAAATAATGGGTGCTGTCTGCCTTTTTTGTGTGTCAGTTTTTAATGGACTCTGCTTGTAACATTTTAATTTTGGCATATCACAAAAGCTTAGGTTGGTGGGCATTTCACAAACCTTTTAGCTGAGGTGGGAAACCTTTGTCTGAAAGGAATTATCATGTGGATCCAAAGTGACAGACCCTTCCTTGCAGCTTGGCCTTACAGGTTGTTTGCTCCCCTGGTCTGTCCAGAGAGAACGTCTCATGTCTGGTTTTGTTCTGGGTTTTATTGGCCACATTCTCTGTATCAGTGAGTGTAGTCCTGTTGGAAGGCGGTGAGGGAGATTGTGTTGGTGGTGCACTTAAGGAGGTAGCCTTTCCTGCTGAAGAGGAAGAAAACATTTCTCCCTTTAGCGCTGGTGGCATGTACTTTGAGGCTTGCCAAATGCCTAGCCCTGCCTTTCAAATGGGGAGAGACATCAGCGTCCTGGCCAACTCTTTGGTCTACACATGGTGAACTGGACTGTGTGTTAAATGCCCTGGAGTGAAATTTGGACTCTGACATTGCCTGTGACAAAAGTCCTATTGATTATTTTTTTGATTTTTGAAGGAGAGCAGGGATTACCTCTGTATATGCATTGCATAATATGTGGCGCTATCCTGGCTGGAGAAATAACTACCAAGTGAGAAGGAGCATTCTCACATAGACCTCTGCTATGAGATTTCTTTTTTTTATGTATATGACAAAAGAAAATGTTTAATAAAAATTGCTTGGCTCGGCAGTTAGGTGAGAGGTGTGCTTTCCCAAGGCTTACTAGATAGGAGTTGCTTTTTGACCTATGCCGTGGTAGGTTTTTTTTTTTCTATGAAGTATGAATCTCTGCCTATTGTAAGAGATACAGTGAATATCCAAGTATACGCCTAACAATCTTCTAGGTAGAAAGGGAATTGTATTACTGTATTTCCCTGAAAGTATCTTTTCTTTTTCTTTTGAGCATCTATAGTCATGTTCTCCAGGTAAATGATCTTCTCTGTAATTCTCTGCATAGATAAGGGCTCCATCATGCTCAGCATGGATTTTTCCGTTTCCAGTTTCAGGCTACTTCTCACTTTTATCCTTGAATTCCTTCTCTCTACTCCTTGGTATTTATAGGCTACTATCACCTCTCTATTCCCCAGTTTACAAGCTTCATGCATCCTGTTCTCCGTGCTCCCTTTATGGGAAATAGCTGCCACTGGTGCTGTAGGAGAGAAGAGGGCGGGAAGAGCAGCGATTTCTCAGATTATACTGGTTTTGTTAAATGGTGAAGCCAGTGCTACCTTTCAGGAGGCAGCTTTCTCTGCACTTGGCTTGTGCTGGATGGAAGTATGCTAAGTTAATTGTAGCTGAGGCCATAGATTTTGTTGATGTGGCATTTATGAAGTCTGAGGTGGTTTTAGCAGTTATCGGTGGTTTTTTTAAATCTCAGAGCAAGTTCGTTTTTTTTTTTTTCACAGAATGAATGAAAAATGGAGATCTGTTACAGCTTCTTCCTTTGCGCTCTTCTCCAGGTCTTTTGAGTGGTCTCTGCTTGAGGCACTTTATGTCCTTAGCCTCTTGGTGGGAACATTTTGGTGTGGAGGCCAACGAGAACAGGGATTTCATCACCCCAAACCTTGCACAGGGACCCCGATGGGCAAGGGCCCCCTGAATCTTAGCTGGTGCCCCTGTGCGAGCAGTGCCAGGTGTCATGTTTTGCCCCGCTGCTGTTTCAGATCATGAGCATACATGGAAAGATTGATGAAGCGACCAAACCAATGGTTCTTGAAACCTCTTGTTGAAAACATACTGCAGCTTTTGTGATGGACAGATTCTCCATCTCCCTGCAGACTCTCCACCTTCACAAGCTCCTGGGCAAGCCAGTTGATCACTGGTGGATTTGCTTTGGTGGCTCTGCCCCGGTGCCCTGCCAAGCACCTTCTTACACGGAAGACACACGTACATGTGTGTAAGTGCACATGCAAGAGCATCCTTCCTAAAGGCACCACTTGTACCCTTCTCTTGAATATTTCAGTCTTCACAGTTGGTGAGGAAGAGCAGACCTGGACAATCCGCAGGGTAGGGATCCCCTCGGCAGCACATCCCTGGGCGTAGGAGTCTCAGCAGTGCCCGCAGCACTGCCTATGGAAGTCAAGGCCATTGCTGTGATAGCCTGATGACAAAGCTTAATTATCCTCAGTGTTCAAATCTTTCCAAAAGGCTGTGATGCCTACAAAAATGGGATGATTATAATGGCTATAGCCAAGGTTAATCTATAGAGCTCATCCGCTTGCATGTGGTCATGTGTTATTTGTCACGTTTGCTGTGCCCGTTTCACCGTGACCTCTTCTCTCTTTGTTTGGCTTTGTCTCCTACTGCGTGTGCTGGAGAGGGATGGCTTTCTCCGAGTCAGTGTGGCACCTGCCTCTCCTTCCACAGGAATAATAAAGATAAAAATGCAGTGTCTACTGACCACTTCTCCCAATTCTTGAGCTTTTCATTCAACTGCTCCAAAGTATATTAAAAAAATGTTTAGATCCTGGTTTACAATATTTTTGTGAAGGCTCCAGCTGCATGTGGCACATGCTGAACCTGATTTTGAAGGGATAGAAGACATAAAGTAAAATGGCAGTTGAAGATCGTGTCTAGAATTTACTGGAAATTTTTTTTTGTTCAGAACTTTTTCTTTTTACATGAGAAAAGATGTCTCTAAAAATTCTGGTATGGAAGGACTGGGATGTAATATTACAGCTTATTGTTGCCTGCCTCAAACTCAAATGTTTTAGTCAGTTTTAACTTCCAGTTGTCTCTGTTTCTTTTTTTAAGATCTTGAATTAAAAAAAAAAAAAAAAGAAAATCCATAGGGAGACTTCTGGTCTGTCGACAGGGTTATTCTCCAAGACAAAATAATTCAGAAGGACAGTCAGTGCTTGGCAGAACTGACATCTATTAACTGAGCAGACAACAGAGAGCTCATATGTGACTCCAGAGCTCAGCAGTTAAATCGTTCGGTGTCCAGCTTGGGCCAGCATATTTTTGTACAGTGACTGCAGGGAGAAAGCAATGTGGGAGGAGAGGGCAGAGGCTGGTGCTAATGTTTTTAATTTCTCATTTACTATCAGGCAGCACCATATGGAGCAGAATGAAGCATATAGAGGAAAGAGGGGTGGATGGCATTTTTCCCTTGAGCTTCTTGTCAGAAGACAAGGAAAGTGAATTCTCTGCAGGTAGCTTGAGCCTTGCGAGAAAAGTGGCTTTTATGATTGCTAATGGTGGTGAGGAGTATTTTTTTAATCAAATGTGTGGGATTCTGGGTTTTTTTGTTGTTATTCTTAATAAGATGAGTGGGATTGACTTATGCTGCTCTAATATTTTCATAATGTCAATGCATTATTTTCTCATAGAATTCAGAAGTGCACTAGGCACTTGTCACAATCAAATATTATTTATTTGGAGACTCAGTAGGATGCCCAGGCATCTGAATGCCTCTAAAAGAAACACTGCTGCTTTGACTGATTGTGCAGTGGCACTTCTCCTCCCAGCTGCATCTCATAATCTCTGACTGCCAGCAGACCTGTGGTGAACAGAGACTTTCCCCTGCTCAGCTTCTTCTCTTCTGACATCTCTTCCTCCCACAGGTTGCATCCCCTTTATTCCAATAACTGCTCAAAGCCAAAAGCTTTGCACTTGCTGAGAAGCCAAGGGCTTTGAAACTGGGGGGAGGGAGAAGAGCCTGCCAGAAAAGTGATGCCCTTGATGATCTCGTGTTGTAACTTCTGTGCAGAGGGTGCTTGAGAGTTTGTGGGAGCTCTGAGCTCCCCTGCAGCGCTAGGAAGGCAGAAAAGATGTGGGTATGAGTAAAGGCTTGGGACACGCTTTTCAATAAAGCATCTCTGGAGGGCTGCTTTGGAGCTGTGACATTCTGAGCCTCAAGCTATGCCTGGTCTGTATGAGCCAGGCTGCTTTGGGTCAGCAGGGCAGCCCCCAGCAGAAAGCCCCTCTAGTCCTGGGTGATGAGACCAAAAATTGTGTGTATGTGCATGTTTAGTTCTTATCCAGCTCTCCAGTGCCTCTGCCAGCAGGACACCTCTCGAGCCCCGGGGAGCAGATAAATCTATTGGCATGGCTACTTCAGCTCTCATTCAGCCTCACACACCCTCAGCTCAGCCTGCTGCAAATTTAAATGATTTTAAAAGCATTATTTGCCAGCTTCCCTCTTTAATAGGGATTACTGTATCTTCCATCTATTCTTTGCGCTGAGGTCATTGTTTCATAGCTGCAAGGCTACAACCTCATGACTCCATCTCTTAATTGTATTTTCAGACTACTTTCCTTATCCGTAATGGATTTGAGTGCAGCTGGAAATGAAAAGCGACATTTGTAAAATATTGGGTTGAGGGTAGCTCAGAAATAACCCTCAAACCTCTTTCATGAGTCTGACTTACAGCTCCACTGACAAAAAATATGCATGCACATGTCAAAAATGTTCTTCTTGGAATGGTTTTGAAATGGAGAGGTACTAGATGCCCAAATATCAATCTGCCTTCAGAGGTTTTACCTTCTATAATCCAGTCTCAAAAGCATCACTGTGTTCTTCCCAGAGGTAAACAGATATTTAAAACAGGTCCCTGTGTGCTGGGGGTCTTGGCTGTCCTTTGTGTTCAGGTTCTTTAAGCAGCAGCAGGTATTTGAAAAAGCCTTTTAATGGAGAGGGTGGTAAAGTGTTGTGATTAGCTGCAAGCCTCTGGTCCCCTCATGCTGTCTCTTTAAACCCAAAAGAAGCGCTGATACTGCTCAGAGAGAGATGGTGGAGGAGTGTTTATTGCTCCTTATGGGTATGGGCTTGGGGAAATTAGTACCAAAAAATATAGAAAAAAGCCTTTTGTGGGTACGAAGCCTATCCTGGCTGGTTTTGCAGCACTTCAGACAGGATGCAGTCCTTCTCCTCCATTTAGGACTCTGTCCTGTAGAGCCTGGTACCTGCCTTGGTCATGGCACATGAGACTTTTCCTATTCCTCGTGCTTTATGATTCATTTCTGGCGTAGGGAGGGCACATGTGACCCTGGTCATGGCTCATTGTCCCTAAGTAGGTGATAGTTGGTATGCTTGGATATTAAACGTGATGAAAGCTGCTGCCAATGTACATATATGTGTATTTCTTCCCTCTCCCTGGTGACTGTCTCTTCATACTAATGCATTACATCCTGGGGATGGGACTACGGAACATGTTTTCCTTTGGTAAGGGAAGTGTGTGCAGAGGAAACTGTCTCTTGACCAAAGCAGAAGACTTGGCTTCAGGGTTTCTGACTTGCCTTCCCTTTGAGTTGACTATTCAATACCTTATTTTTTTAATTCTTGCACTGCAAAATGGATGCAGTACCTGAGTTAAAGCAGTGCAGTTGTGGTGCTTTACAGGGACACACTCGGGTAACACACACCTGATGTGCATATTTTTGAAGGTGAGGGAGACCTGAGATGAATCGCTGGATGTTTGCCAATGCAGATTTGTTAAATCTGCTGGGAAGAGTTTAGCGTACATGCTCAAACTCTCAAACTTCCAAATCTGTGCAGAAGAAAAGCTTGTTTGGACCCATTTCTAATCTGTGAGAAGTGCTTGCTTCCCTTGTCCAGCTGGCAGCCTTCCCAGGTGGCACACCCAAGTCCTCAGGCAGCAGTCACAGGTCACGTCACCTTGAGAAGACCTGTGCTGTGCTCATGACAGCAAAGGGAGGAGATTGGACCAGGGCTTTCAAGGAACCGAAGAGAAAGGGTCTTTATCCCATTTTTAACCTGAACCTTGCTGGATCAGGACTGGCTGAAAATGTTTCTCTTCTGCTGGTTGCTCAATGGCCTGTGTGAAATATAATTGACAGATTTGGCCGTGACATTGGAAGTCTTCAGGCTCCCTGTGGGTAGCACAATTCTGGCCTCTGCTGTGTTGAGCCTCTCTTACTGTAACGTGAGGCACTGTTTACTTTCCATGATATTTTAGGGGAGGAAGGCAGTTTTCTACCCCACACAATGACTCACAGCTCAGAGAAACACAAAGCAACAAGCTCACGGGCTAAGTTTAGTCTGTTGTTTAGTTCGCTGCATGTGTCTCGTGAGACTGCTTTCATGCAATTTGTATTAATGTTTGTCCTTTGTTAAGATGGTGTTGTGGTTTTTTGCATAATATAAGGTTATGCCAGATGATGTTAGGAATAGGCTGCAAGAGCTGGAAACATCCCACCTAGCCGTAGGTGCTCAGGTGAGGTGGGTCTCAGCTTCTTGTAATTAGAGGGAAGGGGCATTCCTGCTTTGAGAGGGTGACAGTTTTGGGCCCTGCAGAGGGACATCTGGATCTCCATTGTCAATGGAGAGAGAGAGAAGGGTGACAAGGCTCCTAACTTAGGCTCCTCAATGATGAATCTGAAGTTGCACTCGGTGAACTTGAGCTGGGATCTCTAATAAAACAGAGGTCCCTCTCTATCATTTCCGTCACGGGCTTTCAGAAGGAAAATCATGAAGGTGGCTGTGTCTTGACTGGTCGCAGGGATTCTATATGCGGAAGCATGTGGCTCTATTGGTACCTTGAAGGGGATTAGGACACGGTGTTGGCTCCCTTGCTGTTGTCGGCCCGATGTTTGGGGATGGGCTTTTCAGCTCAGCTGGAATCTCATAGAGTCATAGACCGCCAGGTTGGAAGGGAACATCAGGGATGATCTGGTCCAACCTTTCAAGACAAAAATCTCTCATTTTTTAGCATCCTTGAGACCCTGGCTCAGTTTCTGTAGGTGATTTGAATGGGCTTAATGCTGCATCTCATCAACCTGTCTCCAGAGGCTGTGAGCAGGAGGGTGACCACTATCTTTGGTAGCTCAGTGTTTGCTTATGGTGACTCTGTTACAGACTGGCTCACTTATGGGAAGTTTCCCCAGTTATTTCAATATAAGAAGTTTAATTATTCTGTGCTTCGGGCTTGCAATACGCTGGTGACTTTTCAGTATATTTTATGGAGACAATATGAAGGACTATGGCATCATTGATGGGATGCACATTTAGCATCCCATCATGGGAGCATGGGGAGGGATGCCCTGATGCAGCCACTAGATCCCATTAGGTGCCATCACAGGGAAAGTGCAGCATTGAGACAGGACACTGGATACTGTGCCAGTGCTGGTTTTACTGCAGGGCTTTCCATGTTTAATGTGGCTAAATGAGGCTGCCTCTTTAGGACTGTCTCAGTAGAAAAGGTGCTTCCTGTGTGCCGAGAAACTGCCTAGCTCTTCTTGGGTGAGGTCTGAATGAGTAAGTCTAGAAAATAAACTATTTTTTTTGAGGCAGCAGGTACTTTCTGCAAGGTATGAAGATTTTGCTTGGAAATGGGGCACATTAGGCATTGCCAAGCAGCTCTGTAGTATTCAAGGCTGGATCTCCAGTCTGAGCCTCGACTGGCTCAGTTATGTCTAGAAGTTCCCATTCAGTGGATGTTTACTCTAATATGAAGTGAATTTGCATCTCATTTCCAATTCTTTTTTCCAGTGCTACTGTCTATTACATTCCCCTGAGACATTTACTTGACCTCTAAATTGATGCAGTCTCTCTTTTCGGAGGTGAGGCCTTGCTGCATTTCACTAGGGATCAAGCAGGGCAGCAGTGTTCCAGGGGTTAAGCATTTACTGCAGCTAAGACATGTAATTTGAGCAAAGGTTTTATTCCATGGTGTGAAAATACTGCTTTCCTGCTCCTGCCCCAGGAGCATAGCTTGGGCACTGCTTGCTTCTTGCACTTGAGGTTTCAAGGTGGCAGTGGGGGGGGACGAGGGGAGTGCAAGTGGCAAAACCCACTAAAGCAGCAGAAAGAGCAACAGATAATGAGAGGGGGAAAGCCCATTTGGTTTGCAAAGTCTTGAAGGATCTCTGGATGCCAAAAGAGGTGGCTGAGGAGGGATAAAGGTCCTGAAGGTCAGACAGTGAAGTACAGCCCCACAGAGAACCACAGTGAAGCCCTTCGTTACCACCTCCTTGCTGACATCTTCCTTGTCTTCTTCTCCAAAGCAGCTGACACCGAGCAAGTTGAAGGGACAGCGTTTTTCCTCTGATGCCGCTATGATGACTGCTTAATTTAGCAGATGCTTTGGCAATTCCTCAGCACCCAAAGCTGTCGAAAGAAGCCTCTGTGCGGTGATGGGAAAAAATAAACAAGTCAAAGGCTTCATTAGGGAACGAGTCCATCAGTCGTGGCTGTGGGTGAAAGATGAGGCCCTTTGCTTTCCTGGGGCTCCGTAGCAGGTTCTCCTGTCTTGTATCCTTTGCATTCACCTCACCTTGGAGTTGTTGCTGTTGACCCTGGTGTTGCTGCCACACAAGCATAAATTGGATGAGAGCTAATTAACTGTCAAAACCCAGGGCAAAAGACAATAAACCCCTGCTTCACCTCCTGGTGGGTTTTAGTCTTTTCTCTTTGATGTGACAGCTTGTCCTCCATCCCTTTTGCAAACAACTCGCCATTGCAGAGGAAATGCAATACAGCAAGGCAATCACTTATCACCAGTGACAGCAAATAAACATGAAAAATGGGCTTTGAAATACTAAAGGACAATGATCAGAAAGGTTTCTTCTTTCATCCTAAATCATGATGTTTAGCACTCAGCTGTAGTATTATAAGTTATTTATAAATGTCTGGCCTTGTTAGGAAATATATGTTTTTATATAAAGATAAATAATGTTTTTAATCAGATGATAAATGTACGTGCTATGTATGGGGAGGGGAGAATGGGGAGAAACCAGCGCAGACTCCGTGTAATATCCCCATATTTATGTGGAGGCAGCTAACCAATGAAAATATTGCAAAGTGACATTTGCTCCTAGGCATGTGTAAAGCAAACGTGTTTATATTGCAGGAAAGCTAATCAAAATTTCTGATGGAACAATTTTCTGTCAGAAAATGCAGTTTCATCAAAATCAGAATGTCTTACTGAGGGGTGTCAATTGCACAAATATTTTTGAGGGTGGAACATTTTTGTTTTGCTTTGGTAAGGTAAAATCCTTGTTTCTGTGTTTGTTTGGATTCTTCACATAAAATGTTGATATACTTTAGCAGGATTTAATTTTACATTGCTTTGACGTTCTTAAAACAAAATGTTTAAATGTATCAATATGGATAGGTTCAAAACGAGATTTTTTTTTTGGATTGTCACTTCATGAGAAATTGTAGATGACATTTTTTTTGGTCCTAGTCCAATGTAAAAACATGTCAAAATGTCAGTTTCTCATATGACAAAAATTATGTTTTTCACTCAACTCCAATTATAGCATTTGAATTTTGAAATTCAAAGAAGCAGAGAGAAACAGGAGGCAGGAACAAGATGTGTTAAAATCACCATTTCTTTTCCCCCACATAGACATATGAATCAGCTTTGGCAAACTCAGCATTTTCCAATGTTGTGATTGGAATTGGAATATTGGCATATTATTATTTCCATGGTATTGTAGGCATCTTCCTAGCCAAGCCCTGGGGGGATGTATTTCTTCTGGGAGAGCTCAGTCCCTACACCTGAGTGCTGGATGCAACCTCCTCATCCCACTGAAGCGGGATTTTTTGTGGCTTATTTCTGCTGCTTGTGAGGGTCTTGGGTCATTTTGCTGATTGTTTAGAACTAATGGAAACTGTTGATCTCTGCAGGCTCTGGAGTATCCCGGGGACTGTATCAGGAAGTTTCAGGATCCTCTGAACAGTGAAGTATCTGTTAGAGCTGCTCACGACAACTCCAAAACTGGGAGGGCTGTGAAGGCAGCAGAAGGCTGCTGTACCTAAAATGAACAACCCCTCCCAAATAGGAGTAGTGGTGCATCTGCTGTGCTAGCACCTTTATTTAAAAACCATGCTCGAGTCTTCCACGTCCTGTTTAACGGTGTGAGCAGGCTTGTGTGTGAAGCGCTTTTTTTACAAAGAAGTTGTAACACACTTCAGAGCAGTCTGTGCACAGTTACAGGCGGATATATTCAAGGTTTGATTTATCTTGCTCTGAGGTTAATAGATACAATACCTGTGGACAGTCGGGATTTTTTTTTTAATATAAAATTTTACCTTTTTATAAACACACAGGCAAAACAGAAATGCAGTAGAAGGCAGGTTGGAAACAAGATTACAATATTGCTTTAAGCACCCTCTTGCCGCTGCCACGCTTCTGGGTTATTTCAACTGTTTTGTGGTGAGGGCAGCCTGGCTTACAAAGGCTTTAAGGAGGAATGTGGCTGGAAATGTGGCTTTTGACAAATATGATGAGCAAAGATTTATTCCATATAGGATGATACCGGTATTCGAAGATAAATTCTGTGCAACAAAGGCATTTTCTGACTTAATTACAGGGTTTTGAAAATAATGTCAGCAATTGCTGCGAGCCAGCCTGAATAGGACCTTGTTTGTATGCTCCTTTTCCATGTTATTTTGAATTATAATATACCAGAGGTGGGACTGATGTAAGGTCAGTAGGGATGTGGTGCAAACTCCTGACATAAGTGTGTGGTACCACTTCCACCACTTCAGGATAGATTTGTTCCTCCTAAGTAGTAATCGAGCTATAGCTAATAATTAGGTTTGCTCCTATCAGACTTGTGCATGTTTCACTAAAACAAACTCTTAATAGCATGGAGATATTTCCATATGTGCATAAGGAAGGTGGCTCCTTGTATGACCTTTGGGACTTATTATATGAAGTCTTTGGCCATCTTGGTGTCATGCAACCCATTGCACTGCCCTTCCCTGCTTCATAAAAGGCTTTGATTTGCTTTTGGGGTTTGTTTTGCTTTGGAGGGAGGGAGGGAGGAAGACACTGTGGTGGAAGGAGAAGGGAGAAACTGTGCCTCCATGGGTCTTCACATATGATTTTGTTTGGGTTTTGTGTGGTTTTCAGATGGAAGGGGGAAATGAACTTGGATTGCAAATGTTTCACAGTGTGATAAACTAACTTTCTGGGAACCCCTTCTGAAATAAGCCTTCCAACCTGGAACAGCTCCATAAGGAGCATGTGTTCAAGTACAGGGAGATAATCCTACAGCTGGGAAAAGCTCTGCTACTTTTACAGTGTCTCATAAGGGACAGCATTGCGGTGCTGTGAGAAACTCAGGCACTGATGGTGGGAGGTGTGGGGGTCAGTGAGGTGTGCAGGCTGCTTGAGAAGCCTTAAAGGCTGAAGTCCTGTTTCAGGGAACGGCAATTGTTAGAAATCAGGCTGGTCCAGATATTATTGGCTCTATTGGCTCCTTCAGGGATGACTTCTGGTCGCACACAGCTATTAAATGTGGAGAGCGACTCTGACTCCCAAACAGAAGAGAGTGATGAGAAGGCACAGTAACAGGCTGTGAGGGCAAAGACGTGCCATGGTAAAAGATTCCTTTAGCTGAATAGAAGTGTTAAATTCTCCCCTAAGGGCAAATACTTGATTTTATTTATGGCTCCTGAGTTGGAAGAAAGCCTTCATTTTAGAAAGGTTTCAGAATTATTTCTCTTCTCTCTCCCACTTGTTTTATTTAACTAGCTGTGGCACTGACTATCGTTTCACATGATAAAAACACTCTGTTATAGAAATCAGAAAAGAAACCAACCTCATAAGAAACTAAACTATCCTCCCATTTCTTGTTTTCCGAATCGGGTAGCTGTGGAAATGGTTATACCTCAGGCTTAAAAAAATTCCCAGCACTCCAGTATTTTCCTCCACATAGTCCCTATGTTAGATTCAAGCCTTTTTAAATGCATTTATTTTCTGAGTATAACTAAAGAGTTTTTTGTGCCCAAAACTGCCATGCTCCAACACTGCTTATAACTTCAGTAACAGGATAGCCATGACAGGTAAAATTCCCCAGTAGGACTGACATTGGGAAGGCCTCTATTCTTAAACTAGTAAGGAGAAATGCTGCTTTTTTCAGGTTAATGCTGACAGAGGTTGGGCACTGTTCCTTGTCATGCAGGAGCTGGTGTATGATGCTAGTTGCAGTAGGCTGTAAGTGATACTTCGTGATTTGACAAGAGCTAGAAGCCAGCATGCTCCTTATCTCTCTCTGCCCACAAAAAGTCTGTTGGCACTACTGGGCTGCGTAAGGACTTGACCTTCCTCTTATTAAAATCAAATGTTTACTAGAAGGCATAGGGCTTGGTATTCCTTACCCCTTCATTATATAGGGGTCTTGGGTACCAAGGTGATGTCAGGTATCACAAGGGACTCTCTGCAGTGTGTTGCAGCTGCTGTACAGCCTAGAGGAAGGGAGATACTTGGTTTTTCAGATAACTGAGGCTGTTTAAGGCACTGCAGGTTAGGTCCTGAAGCCATCATTGCTGTTGCAGATCCAGCACCCTGCCATTGCCATGTGCTCTGCCGTGTTTCTTCATGCTGCCATCTTCTTCAGCTATTGAGGGGCTCCACTTTCACTTGCTGACCTCTGCCTTTGTGTGTGCTAATCCAAACTGAGCGTGAGGACCAGACAAGAGAATGGTGATAAATAATGTAAATAGGAAAAATTGAGGCAACTGTGTCACTGTTAAAATGAGATGAAAAAGGGAGTGGGACTCCTTTGGGGCACTTAGATGACCTCATGGTGAAGTGCATCTGACAAAACTGAGTAGGGAAAGTGTCCTGTTCCTCACAGCTCCTGGAGGGTTTGCACTGGGGGTCTGCCCTTGGCTTAATTTCAACTCAGAGCCTGTATGCCCCCTCCAGGCAGCTCCTGGTTTTGCCCCACATGGGAAATACTGGTCCTTGTGCGTTATTTCCCATGCCACCTTGCTGTTCCAGCCCTGGGCTCTTGCATTTAGTTTGGTTGCTTGTACATCGAGCTGCAGACTGATGCCAGTCAGTTGAACGGAGTTAAGATCTTGCATTTGATGGCCTAATGCAACATGCCTCATCAAGGTGGGGTGACTCATTAAACTGGTTCTAGCTCAGCTGAAATGCAGAAAACCTAAATCTACCCCTTCCTTCTGCTACCAGCTCCCATTTTCCTACTGACCCTCCTGTTTCCTATTGAGAGCAAATAGGTACGATGACCATATCCTTGGTTAACAATATCTACCCCTGCATTGTGCAGCGAGAGTCATGCCTGTACTTGGAAATGCAAGCAGAGAGCTTCAAATGGGCATGACACAGATGAGGGCAGAGCTGGAGAAATCTTGTTTTACAGTCTTCCCTCCCCCCTCACCAGCATCAGTAATATGAGGAGCCCAAGGGAGCAAGCTGCCAGGCAGGTTTTGCTCTTCCTCCTCTCTTGAAAGCAGCTTTTGGAGTCCAGGGAGGCATTCTAAAGACACTGATTTGTGCCCAGTTCTGCCAGATGCCAGCAAATGCCTCCACCAAGCTAAGCGTGCTTTGTACGTCTGCCATTGGCACAGCCACAATCCAGGAGTGTTGATTCACTTTGGTATCACCCAGCCTGCTTGGCCTCCTCTTTGGACTGCTCTTCTTTCTCAGTGCTGCAGGAGATCACTGCTGTGAGGGGCTAGAGAGGGCTGATGATCCAGCATGTTGTGTGGAGTGGGCTGCAGAGGTTGAGCAATGAACTGAGCAATGAATACAGTATGGACCAGTGATTTGGGGTCTATGCTCTGCGGGATAACAGACCTGTAACAGAGCAGCACACCAGTCTGATTGTCTGGTGGCTTCTCTAATGACCTCTTAAGACTCCTCTCGCTCTTTGGGAAATGGTTCTTTTTGTCTCTGTTCAAGATCATCTCTGAACCAGCCTTTGTGGCCATCTAAGGTTTAGCTTTCTGCACCATTTATTTGTTGTCTGTTCCCACTTGAATTGCCAGTCTTGGTGCCATATGGCTCACTTAATAGATAAATAAGCCTGTGTATGTGGTGTAAATATTTCCTTACAAGTTAAATTGCAAATGAGGAAGTTATTTCATCAGAAGAAATTGAGCTTTTAAAGTGAGATTAACAACAACAAAAAAGTCTAGTAGAATACTGCTCTAAAGGACTTCATTTGGAACCTTTTGAATGCCTGATACATTTTAAATTTTTTTTTTAAGCTGACTAGGCTTTTAATTACTGTAACAGTGTTTAAACGTGCCCTTTGTAAGAGTCTCCAAGATCTATTAGGATGTTACAAATGGCAACAAATGACGCAGCTCTTTTTTCAGGCACTGGATATAGCATTAAAAAATGTCAGGTTTAAGAGTACTAAGATTATGTGATATAAATGTGTAATGGAAAATACTGGGCAACTTGCAGTGCATTTACTGCTCTACAGCCTAATACCCTCAGTTCAAAGCTTAACAAATCCGCAAAGGCTGAAACAACAACAACCCCTCTCTCCCATGAATGTGCTCTGGGAACAGCATGTAGCTTATTAAATTATTACAGATGCTATAAAAGGATGTATCTCAAAGCTCATCTCTCGGATGTACTTGCCTCTCTGTGTACATTGAGTTAGCTTGCTGGCAGGTTTGCAAAGAAATGCATGTAGGAAGGAGATGAGCATCCCAATAGTTCCTGCCCTTAAAACACTGAGGATAACGTGGACCCATCCCTTTCTCAAACTCTGCCTTTTTTCTACAGATGGCTTTAACCTGCCTCTGGAAACAGCTGTGCTTAGAACAGGGGTGTTTAGCTGGTGCTAAGGAGTCAGTGAGGGAAGAAAATATTTAAGGAGGGGATGGATGGGTTATAAACTTGTCCGCTTTGCAGAAATCTGGAGTAAGACTGGTTGTTCAAGATGAGAGTCAGATATATGAACATATTTCAACGTGATTTTAAACACAAGCATTTAATGCTATGCCATCTTCCAGAGCTTAGTGTTAAAAGTTTGGGGTTTTTTTGTTCAAGAGAAGTTCCCAGGTATTCATGACTAAGCATGACTCCAATATGGTCTCGCAGTACCTCTGGGCAGGTGGTGATGGTGAGTAAGTAGTACTGTGGCAGTACCTCCAAGGAGACTGAAATCACAGAGCTTCCTCCTGCAACACAGCAATGCCTTGCAGAGAGGGAAGATCATAGAATGGTTTGGGTTGGAAGGGACCTTCCAAGGTCATCTAGTCCAACCCCTCTGCAGTCAGAAGGGACATCTCTAACTAGATCAGGTTGATCAGAGCCCTATCAAGCCTAGCCTTGGACATCTTCAGGGATGGGGCCTTTACCACCTCTCTGCAGATGAGGGGAGTAATATTTGGACCAACCAAAGAGAAGTTCAAAGTTGAGCCATTTGTGAAACATGATGTAGCCTCAGGTGAGTTGTTAACAGCTCAGTGTGCATAGCTGTTCTTGGAAAAGTTCTAGCTCTTATCTAATGGAAGAAATTGTTCCTGGCACTGGGTGGCAACGGTCTTGAGAGTGTGGGGACTACTGAAGCACACAAATATTGAGGAGCATCTATTGAGAGTCCTACTCCTGTCTGTTTTGGTGCCCTTGAAATTTAGGCTTCTAGTTCAACTATTGGCTTCTGAAGATAAACCCTCTGGCTGAGGCAGGCAGAGAGTTTTTACAGGGAGAAGTGACTGAAACAGCAGAGCCGTAAGTGGTTTGGTCTAGTCTGCCTTTGAGAAGCCAAATGATGTCTGTAAAAACCTACCTGGAATTTTCTCTTGGAAGCAACAGTGACTCTGTTTGAGGGAGATGCAGCCATGTGCTGCTGAGGTGGACTACTGAGGCATAGTTTTATCTCATTTGAACAGGACATGCAGATGTTTTGGGTTTCTTAGGATTTAGCCATCCAGGATTTTGCTGCTCAGTGTGTGAGCAGTAAGTGCTGTGAAATGGGTATGTTGGCAGGTGGCTGGGGCTGTGTTTGCAGCTGAGCTAGTGACCTGATAACTGCCTTTCCCCTGTCTGGTGTTGGACAGGCCGAAATTAGTGTGAGTTTTATCATCTTTTGTTCTTTCTCTTGGGCACACACAACTTCCAAGCACTGATGGTACAAATAATGCCAGGTTTTGAAAGCAAATGTCCCAGGGGCTGAGCCTTGCTGGCAGGGAGCCGGCTCTCCTGTCGGAGCTGGTGAGCCAGAACTATCCCGCATAGCTCTGTGGTCCCGGCACCAGCTGGGAACATGCACTTCTGACACCAAATTCCTGGCCTTGTTTCAGTCACAGGATTAAAATTGTGGTGGTGGGGAGGAAGATTCTGCTTCTCAACACGCTGTCGGTCACAAAGGGAGAAGTGGGTTCCCAAGAGGGTCCCTGTTACCTGGCAGCAAAGAGAACAAGGGTCTATCTTCTCAAAAATCCCAACGTGTTTCTTCCAGGCTGCCTTTTCTCCTCCCGAAGCCTGAAGAGGTTTGAGTAACACCCTGGTATGCCATGTTGACTGCAATATTTCACTAGTGCCATTGGTGTGGTGTGCAAGGCTGTCAAACCTTCTCTCAAAACTTCCACGTTTGTGAAATTTTCTTTTTCTCCAACAATCTGATTTACTTTGCCACCAGGAATTTCCCCATATCATTTTGCAATAGTTTTCAACACTAAAAGCAGTGTTTGCAAAATGTTTGTCCAACCCCATAGAGCTCAGCAGCTATTCCACAGTGTCTCCTGGAGTGTCGGTGGATCTTCCACCACGGTGTTTCCAACTCGGCGGGTCTCCAGATTGGATAAAGAGTGTAAAGAAACAAATACTTTTATGCTCAGTGTCATATGTGCTTGGAATGATCTGCTGGCAGAAATTTAATTTTGTTTCCAGTAATTTGAGGTTATAGATAGGATTACATCTCCCAGTCAGAGAGAGGCATTAATCAAGAAATAGGCCTTTTAATCCTCCTTTCAATTTTAATGAAACACTGTAAAAATGCCTTTCACCGAGGGATGTCAAGTATCAGTTGTGCTTTGATTAACATGCTTTTGTGACAGGTTTACTGTTGTACGTGGTACAAAGTTATTCAGCAACCTAATTTAAGCTGTCCATCAAGAGAAAACAAGTACAAAGAGAGCATTATTTTCTCATTGGAGCTGCAATAACAGACTTGTGTATCTACAAACAGTTTATTTTTTTAAGTGCTGGTTACTCTGTACATGTTGTGACACTTTTAACCTTCAGAATAAATGGGAAAAGGCTGGACATGACACAAATCACACTGGCTTCTGAATGGCAATTAGGAAAGAGATAAGAAATCGGAAATGTTTTTGCAGCTGATATAAGTTAAGCACTCACCTTTCTCAAAGCAAAGGGGAATTTGGACCAACTCTGTGGGAGTATAATGGGTGTAAATCCGGGACAATTGAGAGGAGCGTTGGGCCCTGAATCTCTAATCCTCTCTCCTCCTTTCTCCCTTCTGAAGTCAAAACACATTTTCAATGGAGGCTTTGTGGTTTGAGTTGCGTTTGGCTTCTTATCTGCTCAGTTCTTTCTAATGTGGCTTGATTATATTAGATATGAACTTCCTTGTGGCTGGAAGCCAACACCAGACAGACTACTCTCTCTCCTAGTTGCTGAAACCTGACAGGGGGAATGCCAACCCTTTGCACAGGAGTTGGTTTATTTTTAGAGAGGTATTTTCCATGCCTCTTTAAAAATTGACCTTTTGAAAAATAATGACTCCAGATCATCTCAAAGTAGAATATAGCTGGAGTCTGGAGTCTTCCATGCAAATGCAGCCTCTTCCAGCTAACATGGTTCAAAACCCCACAGCCTGCACTCACCAACCTGACACCCACCAAGTTTTAACAGCTCAGTTAACTGAGAGAAGTTTTCTATGTGAGCGGGTGCAATGGCACTCTCAAGCCTTGGAACAGGGATGAAAAGCCTCACAGTGCACTGTCTTGTATGTGGACACATACAAGAAGTGTATGTGGACAGAAGAAATCAACTACAACATGGCCTTTCCCTTCACAAAGTGTATTAATGAACTCTCAATCTAATTCTGATGACTGTTTGTCCACAGGAGCCTGTGGCACCACATGCTTTGCTTGGCTTGCTGGAGGGAAGGGCTGCTTGGGATTGCAGCATCTTGGAGTAAGGGAGTCAGGTGGGATGGTGGGTCTTGCAGGCAGGCTCTGTAGAAGTGGCCAGTCTTCTCTGAACAGGGGTGTTTTTCTCTGTGGGGAAAGGACAGCTTGCTGGGTCTCCCTTCAGGTAGGTGCCCTCGCCATTGGCCAGCAAGGGTTTTGCAGGAAGATTGTGGCATGTTCTTGTCTGTCATGTTTCCCATGGCACTGTGACCTGCTCAAGTCCCCAGCCTCTAACTCCCTCTGCTAATCTGCGAGGGTGCTCTATACATTGTGGTGACCTGAGAGGATGTTCAGAAGCTATTTGTAACATCTTAATGACCATATTAACACCTCTAATTGTAAATGACGGGGCAATTAGTCTCAGCATAGCAGCTTGAACAATTATGTTTGCCCTACTAAAGTGACAGAATATTCATTAATGTAATAAGAAAAAAAAAAATCCTCTCCTCAGGATTCATCCCTCTGAGGAGAGTGGCCTGGCTGTTTGTCTGCTTTCAGTTTCTTTAAAAAAATGCAGATTTGGGTGCAAGTCTTGCCAGAAATGCTCAGCTGTCAAATGTATTTATTCCATGAAACACACAGCAAGTGTGTGTCTACTCTGCCTCTGACTTGATTCATAGGGAAGAAGTTTAGGAGTGAGAAAGTGACTCAATCTCTATATTCTACCAGGCCAAAGAGTCTTGGGGCCTCTTAACTGAGTCCCAAAATAAGGTGAGGGAACCCACTGAGGTAACCAAGGTGCGTATATTTAGGGCCAGAAACTGCTCTGGAATTTGTGCCAGGTCTGAAAGCTTCTTACTATTTATACTAGTTTTATGCCTGAGGTCTCACCTTAAAGCAGAGTTGTTTTTCTGGAGAAGACTCTGTTTTAGTAGAGTCAATTCCAGCTTTGAAGACCTTGCTGTCTTCACCAAGACAGCCAAAGCCTGAGGCAGCTGAGAGAATCAGGGGACCTAGAGAAATGTGATGTTATATTTCTGACACTCTCCATTAGATTTATGCTGCCATGAGGCAAGTAAAAATACTTTTGGTTTGATTTTGGCCATAAGACAGTGTTATTCCCTTCAGTGGAATCTGCAAGGTGGTGGATCTGCCTTCAGTTACTTGCAAGAATTGGGTTTGAAATTCTGGAACTAGCTTCGTTTAACATGTTGGTCCATTAGCTGCTTGCTTTGTCTCTTTCCTAGTTGACATGGAACAATTAGCCATTTTCTATGGGTGTCTCACCTGGTATTTCTACCACAGAGCTGAGGAATCCCATGGGATCCCTTTGGGTTTACTCAAAATATCGCAGTGGGACTTTGGGTGAAAGGCAGCCTCATTTTCCCAAGTGCCTTTGTGTGTGTATTCTAAAACAACATGTGACTAAGCTAGGGTCTCTTTAAACAAGCTTCTACATGCTTTGTTTTTAATGTCTTAACCAATGAACATCTTGCTACCTTGGATGAGGTGGCACTGGACTTTTTTTTTTTTTTATAAATGCATCTGAGATCTGACTAGTGATGTTGTCATAGTTTCAAAAATAGCTTCACTCCTAAGTGAAAGCTGTCATTGCAGATGTGTTTTAGCTCAGTGGAAACATCAGGACTGGGTCTGGGACTGCAGGATCATGACATCTTTTTAAGCACAGTGGGAGACAGATGGGTGAGCTGCCAACTTGATGCAAAAACAATAAGAACAAATGAGCTTTTAAAAAATAGAACAATTGCATTTGGAAAGAGAGTTGGAGGGGGGTGAAGTTGAGAGGGAAATAATTCTCCCATGATCCTATCCTGGTTTTTATATTAAACAAAATATGTTGCAACATTGTCTTCGTTAGCAATGAAGTGACAAACTGGAGCTCTTCCAAAATGGCTGGCTCCAAACTGCTTTCATATTGACCTGAAATGTCAGCTGCTATTATGTTCCGCCGACCACTGATTGCTTCCAGAGTAGCATTTTCTTCTGTGAAACGAAAGAAGTTTCATCTCGGTGATGTCAGTGTCTCCTGGTGTTTGTGAAGTATGATAGTCATGGGAAATGATAGCGCCTTTATTTCAAACCACTTCTCAGTTCAAGTGAAATGAATTGTTAATCTTGAGGTTATTTATATTCTGAGGCTGGTTTGTGCATGAACCTTGTATTTGCTCATCTAGAAGGTCCTCCACTTCACCTTCATGCAGCCAGCAAACCAAGGTGGTAAGTACCTCTAATTTATTTCACTACCTTCACACACATGTATGCAGAGTTGTGGTTTGACATAGCCATGGTGATATCATGCACTGCAGCCAAGCTTTTCATTTTTTCTATGGAGCTATGCAAAATATATGAGCATGGAGAAATGATACTTCTGGTAGCATCCTTAAGTTCTGTGATCAGGTCTCTAATTATATGATGGAAAGCGTGTGTGTATTTTTTGTGTGGTTTTCCTTTTTAAAATCCTCTTTAGAAGACAGAAGAATGTTTGGGTAATATTTTATTTCATGCAGAGGCTTAAAGATATGTGAAAACCTCTTGGTCTTTAATTGTAAGAATTAGGTGATCTGTAAGGTCTTTTCAGTCTTTCTCTTCTGAAAACCTTTGTAATATAATTTTATTCATATATTTTGTTTTTCTCTAGTTATCACTTGAAAAGGACCCTTCCAAACAAAAGTGAAGGAAGTAGGTCTATCTGCTTGGAAAAGATAAAGAGGTCTCTTACCTGCTAAAGACTGGAACGAAATATAGTCACCAAATAAACCTACTGGATCTCCTCTTGTAAAGTAACAGTAACTAAATGATCTGTAAATTGTAGGAAAACTCTCAGGGTTGTTTTTTTTTCCAGATGCAGATATTTCCAAGAATTTGATCTTACTTGGTTTCTGTGATAATTGAGCTCCAAGAGGAAAGGTGTTTGAAAGCAGCAGAAGTGTGCAACCTTGGTATTACCTGGGCAAAGGAGACACTAGCTCTTGCATCTCATAATCAGTAACCCTGGGGGGTTTGCCATGTCTTTTCTGAGAACCTTTCTTCTAAGTGAGTGACCATTAACTCAGTGCATCCAAGTCAATCTGTGGGTTTTCTCAATATCAAGGCGGCAGTATAGATGGACTCTGAGGAGATGTCCTATTCATGTACCATTTTCCTACTCATCACAGTCCTACTTAACACTTGTATTTCCTTCATTCATGGAAGAACTAGAAATAAATGAGTTTCCTAAAAGGAGGAGGAAGAAAAGTGTAAAGGAGAGCAGTCATGTTTTCATAAGAGGCTTTGATTTTCCTCGATTTTGTTTGTCTTAAGAATTAAAAGATGAAACTGCAGCATCGTGGCTGGCTGATATTTTGAACGGTGAAGTCTTTGATGGTTTTGTCCATTCAGACCTGTTCTTGCTTTCCCTATTACCTCCCAATTAAAATTACACTCAACTTGTGGAAGGACCAACAGCTTTTATGGGCATCAGGCTATTAATTTTTTTTATAGAGAGCTAGCTCCACTCTATCCCATCAGTTATTAAGAACGCTGAGTGGAGATTAAGTAAATAGTTGAGGTGAACACTTCAAAGATGAAATCCATAACGTGAAACACAAAAGCAAATATTTTGTTTTGCTTTCTTACAGACAATGAGTTATGTGACTTGATTAATGGCAGTTACAGTGCCTGAATTTGTCACCTTTCCCGAGCACTCGAGTGATTGTCATTGCATTTATTAAGGGAGGCAGCCGGGACCTGTGCAGACAGCCTGGTGCTCGGGCAGGGCACGGTGTCATCTGCACACCCAGCCCTGGTCCCTGCCCAGCTTCCCCGTCTGACTGCTGTCCACTGAGTTCCTCCTGATTAATGCTGGGAGAGATGCTCTTGGCAGCTGGCTGCCCAGTCCTGATCGGAGAGGGATCTGGGGCCTATTTCCTAACTGGAAGATTGTATATCCTTATAAACTATGAAGCGTTTTTATTTCCTACATGGTGCATATATAAATCTGCTAAGTAAATTCTTCTTCCTTCAAATCTTTCCTACTGAATTCTCTGTCCAATTTTAACCATAACTTTCTTCTTTAGGTCTAGGAGCCCATTACACAACATTCCAGAAATATGTTCTTCCTAATACAAACAAATCAAATTAGTAATGACCAGCCCTAAGACAAGCCAGGTGATCTCCCTGGTCTTGGGGATCCTTCTCTGTGCTTGCAGACCGAATGGTTTGTATTGGGACTTTCATTATCTGCAATGTTCCCTCCTGGGCCTCCTGTAATACCAGATACTGTAACAGACTGTTGCAGCTTCAAGCTGTTTGGGGTAGTCAGGGGAAAGATAGAGAATTTTCAGAGTTTATCTTCATTTTTTCATTCAGTGTTTCCCTGGCAGTGGGTTAGAGGTGCACCTATGTTAGTACTAATACTATTTTGGGTCAGGAGCAGCATTTGATGATATTTTTTAAATTTCAAATCACTTTATTGGAACAAAATGGGTGCAGCTTTTCTTGTCACTTGCCATGTGAGGATGGCAGAGAAGGCTCAGCTATTTTTCACCACTCTGCTGAGAAAAAATCTGTTTCAGGCAGCTGCTGCTTTTATCATTCCAATAATCTGTGGAGAGTGCAAACAGAATGGCACTGGGGGCTTGATCCTGCGTGCTGGGTTTCAGGAGATGTCGTGCTCTTGACTGTAAAGGGAGTGTGGAAGAGTAGCTGCAGCAGAGCCCAGAGCAATGGCACAAGGGGCTCAGCAGAGCGAGCTGGGAGAGCACCTAGGTGAGACGCTTCCTAAGATGAAGGGGCTCCTAATGAATGAAGCCATAACTAACCGGTGGCCTTGGGAGAGAGAGATTGGTGGTTTCAAAGGACCTCAGAATAGCTTTGTTTGCAAAACTTGCAAATAATTGAAATATTAGGAGTGCCTAGAGAGATGAAATGGTTTTACAGCTGCTGTGATGATTCTTGTTAATCCGCAGGGGGTCTGCCTGTTGGGAATTTCATTCCTAACAGTAGAAATAGCAACTCGTACTGTGAGTCATGGCTCACGCTTAGCAGAAGGCAATTAGGGTGTTGGTAGCTTTAGTAAATGTGAGTCAGTGCAAGAGCAGGAGTAGACCACAAGGCTCCAGCCGCAGCCCAGTGGCAAGCATGCCAGTTTTCCTGAAATCCCATAGAGCCTTAGTTGGAGTCTGCTCCCTGTTTTTCTCCAGTCTGGTCACTTGCAAGCATGCTCTCTGCCTTTCAAATGGACTGAAGTCCTCCAGAGAACTCAAAAACAAATAACCAGCCCTCTCAAAGCTCTTCCCAGGAAAAGGCAGTTGCTCAGCTGCCTTTACTGATGCTCTCCTGAAATGTCTGTCCTACAAACCACGTGTGAAGGGCACCAGGAGGAATGATCCTTATCTTCTGGGAACAAGGGATGTCTGTATTGCAAGGCAAGGCTCTAGAGAT
Organism: Eurystomus gularis; assembly: GCA_013400335.1. Classification (NCBI taxonomy): domain Eukaryota; kingdom Metazoa; phylum Chordata; class Aves; order Coraciiformes; family Coraciidae; genus Eurystomus; species Eurystomus gularis. The sequence goes on from VZZY01000779.1 coordinate 73,927, forward strand.
GTATTTCCGCTCCCTCTTTGGTTCAAGATATTTACCCTTTTGTTTAAATGTCATGCAGGTGAATAGATTCTGCAGGGTGAGTCTGTCCCATCCTGGGTTTTATCACAGTCTACAGAGCCAGCAGGAATTTTGTTGGATCCCCTTGTTAAAACATTAGCTCCACTTCACTGAAAAGCCTAATGCTTCAAATTCTGCTGTAATGGCCTCCTACCCCCTGCAACTGTAGGGGAAAAAATCCTGGCCAAATAAAGGATCTGTAAAAAGAAACATCTCTTTTTATATGACACCCTGTTAGCCCTAATGACAGTTTTCTCTCTGTAAGTGTTGTAAAGTATGGAAATATTGCTGTGCTCCATGGTGCAATTTTCTGACTGTGATTTTTCGTTGATAAAAGCCTTCAGAGAGCACATTTCCCTTCCCACTTATCTGCCATCAAAAGACAGCAAATACATGAAAGATTCAGCTGTCACTCTAAACAAAATATACAATTACTCTGTGTTGATGTTTTAAGCAGAAATAATTTCCATGGCAAGAACCTGCAGCTATTTTCTAAATACTGTGATGTTTGCTTCTAGTTTTGCATTATGCATATATCAGCTGTTTTAGATATTTGAATGTGAAGATGAGATATCATGAGTTAAAACTTAGCACTTGCCAAATTAAATATTTGCTGGGCTGAACCCTAAGTTCACTACTTGAGTGTTATTTTGTGCCTGGAGAATGAAAAATCTCTTCTAACCTGCCAAAGGCAGTTATTTTAGGAAGCTGACGAAGAGGGCAGATGTTATTCAAGCAGTTAGATAAGGAAAGGAAATAGTACATGTTAACTCTTCTGGAATAACCAGATAGATGAAAGAAAGTGGAAATGTTCCTGAAACCTGCTAATTTGTTTGGAGAAATCTAAGCAGAAAAGATAGGATGGAAATGTAATACTTCACCTTTCACAACTTGAAATATGAAAATGGGGTTCCTTGTGTCTCATGTTGCTTGGATTGAATTTCTTTTGGGGCATCTCTGAACTTTGAAAGGACCCAAAATCCAAAACAGCGCTCCTGTGGTTTTCGCTTGTGGGGTTTTTTTTTTGCATAGAGCTGATGACAGATATTAAGAAGACTGCAACCTTAATGTAGCTGTATTTAGAAACAGAGATGGAAATTTTTCCTTATTTTGTTTCGAGGGCTGAACCTAAAATAAATCAAAAGAATCTTACCTTGGCAAAACAAAACTTTTTTTTGACTCAAGTGGAAAGATCTCTTACCTTTTGTAAGTTACTTAGGCTTTAAAGCTTTTTCTCTTCCTCCCACTTTAAAATTATAGTTCTGTGTCCTGCAAATCCAAAGCTTGGTTTAAAACTTCAAAAAGTATTTTAGCACTCCTAAGCTAGAATTGTTGGGTTTGGAAGAGAAATCTTTAGTCCAGCTCCTACCTGTTTGAAGCAGAAACACTGAAACTCTTACTCTGAAAAGACGAAGACAAAATATTTGGATACATTTAGTGTCACAGAATCACAAAATTGTTTAGGTTGGAAGGGACCTCTGGAGATCATCTACTCCAGACCCCCCTGCTGGAGTAGGGTCAGCTAGAGGGGGTTGACCAGAATCATGCCCAGTTGGCTTTGGACTGTCTCCACAGATGAAGATGCCCTTATTTTTTTTAAATTATTATTATTCTTCTGAAAGTATTAGCTAACTTTAATGTTAATACGGTAGCAGTTTTTGTCATTTCCCAAACTTCTTCTCTACAAATTTAGTGTTCTATTGTGGAGGGCTGACCCTGGCTGGACACCAGTTGCTCTCCAAAGCTGCTTTGTCACTCCCCTCTTCAGCTGGACAGGGGAGAGAATAAGAGGGTTGAGATAAGGACAGGGAGAGACCATTGAGCAACTACTGTCATGGGTAAAACAGACTTGACTTGGGGAAATTAGTTTAATTTATTACCAGTCAAATCAGAGTAGGATGAGAAATAAAACCAAATCTTAAAACACTTTCCACTCACCTCTCCCTTCTTCCCAGGCTCAGCTTCACTCACCGTTTTCTCTGTCTCTTCCTCACCCAGCAGCACAGAGGGAGGGGGGATAGGGGTTGTGGTCAGTACATCACTGTTGTCCGCCACTCCTTCCTCCTCATGGGGAGGACTCCTCACACTCTTCCCCTGCTCCAGTGTGGAGTCCCTCCCATGGGAGACAGATCTACAAACTTTCCAATGTAAGTTCTTCCCATGAGCTACAGTTCCAGCTACATTAACTGTTCCAGTGTGGGTCCCTTCCATGGAGGGTGAGAGCAGACCAATCCAGTGTGGGTCCCCTGTGGGGCTGCAAGTTTTGCCAGAAAATCTGCTCCACTGTGGGCTCCTCTCTCCGTGAGGCCATAGGTCCTGCCAGGAACCTGATTGTCTTTTGGCTTCTCATGGGGTCACAGCCTCCTTTGGGCATCCACCTGCTCTGGTGTGGGGTCCTCCATGGGCTGCAGGGGGATATCTGCTCTGCTGTGGACCTCCACGGGCTGCAGGGGGACAGCCTGTCTCACCCTGGCCTTCACCATGGACTGCAGGGGAATCTCTGCTCTAGCACCTGGAGCACCTCCTCCCCCTGCTTCTTGACGGACCTTGCTGTTGGATGAGTTGTTCCTCTCACATAGTGTCACTCCTCTCTTCATCTGCAGTTGCTGCTGGGCAGTTTGGGCTTTTTTTCACCATTCTTAAATCTGTTATCCCAGAGGTGCTACCACCATCACTGATGGGCTTAGCCTTGGCCAGCAGTGAGTCTCTCTTGTAGCCAGCTGGCATTGGCTCTATTGGACATGGGGGAAGCTTCTAGCAGCTTCTCACAGAAGCCACCCCTGTAGCACCCCTCCTTCGAAACCTTGCCATGCACACCCAACACATCTATAAAAAGAAGGAAAAAAAAAATCTCCCGTCCTACTGTATTACTCATTTCCCAGAAAATGCTGCCATTTGCACAAATCTGGTTTTTGTTATTGTTGATTATGTATGTAACGTTCTCTGGAGAGCACTACAACATCTTCTGGTCTCATACAAAGTCTGATTTCACTCTCCTTGAGAAAATTTTCATATTATAATTAAACTTGGTTTAGTTCAGAGGGTCTTTGCAGTGAAGATTCCTACGTGCTGGTGAGGTCATGTCACCATTTAAAGTTTCTGAAACGAAAGAAAGAGGAAGTGCAGAATGCAGGTGCTTGGCATTCAGTTAAATTATGTTAATTCAGTTTGAGAAAATGAGTGTTTAGCATTCCATGGAGTGTAAAGATATCATTTCATAGTGGCAGAAAATGTCATTGAACTTCATACGCAAGTGGCATAGCAAGTTGTTCTGACCTGAACTAGTCCTGCTCTCAAAATGACAATGGGTACACTATGCCAGACTCTCACTGCTGAAAGGTTCATGAATTTTGGTTCCTCTCAAGCTCAGGTCTAACCTCATCAGTGTTTCCAGGTCTGGTCACCCATGCCTATTCTTAGAGACAGGCCATCTCCTTGTCTCAGGCTGTTGGAGCTAGTTTCTGCCTTAGAGCAGTCCAGTGCATAGTAGGACTTAGCCTAAAAATGCAGGATTTTCAGCAGATGAAAAAAGCAAGCCTCTTGGCAAGACTTAGGCAAGTCAGCTGCTCTGCTGTTTGTATTTATATATCAATGGTGCTCAACTCTACAGTTAAAATCATCTAACACTTGCATGAAGGTCAGGCAGCAGATGCTGCCACTAGACCTGACAGATTCACTGATAAGCTTCGCTTCCAGGCAAAGCTTATGAGAAGAAAACAAAGTACCAACATTTAATATTTCCAAGGACGCGTGCACCTACACTAGCGTACATCTTAGCAGGGAGTTTATTCTTCATTTTTTTTAGTAGAAATAAGCACTAGTAGGGCTCAACCTTTTGAAAAGCATGCCATGCACACTAAATAAAATTGATACTTCAGATGAGATATGTGGCACAACTGTGACTAGCAATTCTTTATGTACAGTCAAGTGTTTGTGTAGCTAACGGCAAATGAGATGTGTTCTGAAGAATGAATGGATATTGCATTAATACACAGAATATCTTTGCATAGTAATAATAGAAGAAAAATCAAATTATTCCAGAGTCTGACTAGGCATTGAGTGGAGTTATATGAGAATGTAAATTGGAGAGAGAAGGGGCCATATCCCTGTATTCTCACCAATCCTTTATAGGTAATGAATTGTTTAGAAAATTTAGCCAGGGAAAACCTTCTGAAGTGGAGTATTGACACACTCCTTCAGGGTATTCTTAGAGGTTATCTCTGCAAGGCAGGTGGATGAAGAAAGAGACAAACTTAACCCTATAAAAACAATTATGATATATTATTAGCAACTAAGGGCAATCTAAGGGAGTCTTTCCAGCAAAGACACTACTGTCTGCAATTCCTCTCTGCCATATGCATAAAAAAACAACTCTTAATGAAACCTATGTTCTGGTAATTTCTCAAACTAAATGAAGTTAGCAACAAACTTCTTGTGCTTGAAACTTAATGTGCTTCAGCGTATTTCCATGCTACTGTTAATGGGAACATTCCATCCAGCCAGTGTGCAGCAAGGTTCAACACTTAAATCAGCATTAGATGTCTGTTGAGACCATGTGCTCTAGTAGGTTGAGTATGTACCTTGGATTTTTCCTTTTTTTTTTTTCTTTCTTACCTACATTTTTCTTTCTGAGATATATTTTTTCTAGTAGGTTGAGTATGTACCTTGGATTTTTCCTTTTTTTTAATTTTTTTTTCTTTCTTACCTACATTTTTCTTTCTGAGATATATTTTTTTAGATGAAACAAACTGGCATGGTCTTACTCATCGTGTACGTATCAGAACCTGTTGGATGGTTTTACTTTACAAAGGTGTAAAAAGTGTTCCTAAAGACTCTGAGAAAAGAGGCAGCTGGATAGAGGGCAGAGACCTTATAAATAGCCCCATAAAATCAACAAGGGGAAAAAAAATCCCTGGAAGAATGGAATTTGAGAAACTGTAATCAGCAAACAAAACACCTCACCCATGAAGTCTCACTCCACAGTCCATTGCCCATTGCCTAAAAAGACTTAGCTAACAGTTGGAGAAGGGGCAAATGAGGGGGAGAAGGGGCAAATGAGGGGGAGAAGAGGACAAGGACAACATTAGCAAAAAGCAGGGTACATTACGTAGTCAGTCAGTAATTGCCACAACTGGAGCTCATCATCTGCTTAGTACTTAATGTCTTGGCCTTTTCAGAATGAATTTTATTAATGCTAATGTCTTAAGAAAGCTGTAGCAGTCGTTATCTCTGTTGATTCTTGTGATGTTCAACAGTGGAGCTGTTCTCCTCTTGTTCTTGATTACTAGTCTGGCTAGGAGGCAGAAGTGCATGATGCAGGTGACCAACCTTCTTGAAGCTACAAATCCTGTACCAAATCCTTCATGTTGCTAAGGGCTTTCTGACACTTAAAATGTTCCCCTGCTCTCTCTGAGAAGGAGGAGTGTCAGAACTACCTCTGGACTCCTGTTGCCTGGTGTCAAAGGGGATGGCTGAATGTTTTACTGATTTCCAAGCACTCCAACTATGCTGGCATCCAAAGTGCCTGCCTGGTTGTGTCCTCCCAGTTCTGACTGTCCTGCAGCCTCTGTGTCCCCGCAGCTCTTTCCTGGATGCACGATGCAACCCTGGTACAGGGGTGTGCTTGGCCTTTTCAAGAGCTGTGTGTGATCTGCATTGGGTGTGATGAGTCACAGAATGGCTGAGACTGGAAGGCATCTCTGAAGATCTCCCTGCATAAAGAGCAGATTGTGCAGGATCATTTCCAGTCAGTTTTTGGGTATCTCCAAAAATATATATGGTGTCACTGGGCATCACTGAGAAGAGTCTGGCTCTGTCGTCTTTATTCTGCCATCAGATGGTCTTTGTACACATTGATAAGATTCCCCAGAGGTTTCTCTTCTCCAGGCTGAACAGTCCCAGCCTCTCCTCATATTAAAGATGCTCCAATTCCTTAATCTTCTTTGTGGCTCTCTGCTGGACTCACTCCAGTACATGCCCCTCTTGTACCGGGGAGCCCAGCACCAGACATAGCACTCCCGATCTGTCTCACCAGTGCTGAGCAGAGGGGAAGGATCACCTCACTTGACCTTCTGGCAATATTCAACCTAATGCAAGTCAGCATGCCATTGGCCTTCTTTGCCATGAGAACATTGTGGGCTCATGTTCAACTTGCTGTTCACCAGGATACCCAGGTCTTTTTCTGCAAAGCTGCTATCCAGCTGGCGAGTCACCAGCCTGTAGTGGCCCATGGGAATTATTCATCCCTAGGTGCAGGAACTTTTGCACTTCCTTTTCTTGAGATTCCCATCTCAACATTTGTTGTTTGCCCATTTTTTCACCCTGTCAAGGTCCCTGGAAAATGATGCAACCCTTTGGTGTACCAGCCACTCCTCCCAATCTTGTATCATCTGCAAACAGGCTGAGGGGGCAGTCTGTTGCATTGTTTAGGTCATTAATGAAGTTGTTACATGTTATTTGTCCCAGTATTGACCCCTTAAAGTACAGCAGTAGTAATTGGTCTCCAGCTGGACTTCACGCCACTGGCCACAACCATTTCAGCCTGGCAGTTTAGCCAATTTTCAGTCCACCTCACTGTCCACTTGTTTAACCCATACTTCATTAACTTGTCTATGATTTTTATGGAAGACTGTATCAAAAGTCTTCATAAAATCAAGATAAACCACATCCACTGCTCTCCTCTCATCTGCCAAGCCAGCAGCGTCATTGTAGAAGGCAATCAAGTCAATCTAGCATGATTTCCCCCTCATAAATCCATACTGACTACTCCCAATGCCCTTATTGTCCTTCAGATATTTGGAAATGGAGAAAAAAATGATGGAAACCATCACCTTCCCAGGGATCAAGGTGGGTCCAACCACCCTGGCATTTCCTGGATCCTCCTCCTTGTCCTCCTTGAAGACATGAGTGACATTTGCTTTCTTCTAGTCCACAGGAACCTCTCCTGGCCACCATGACCTTACAAAGATTATCAAGAGTGGCCTTGCAATGACATCAGCCAGCTCCCTCAGCACCTCATGAGCAGCTCTCATGGGTGTGTGTAGGTCTGCCTTGCTTCAGACTCCCATCGGTCTCAGGGACCTGAGACTGCTGAAGGTTGGTCTTACTAGTAATGGCAAAGAAGTCATAGAGTGCCTTGGCTTTTTCTGTGTCCCTGGGAAGGGACTTTCAGCCGTGTTTGACTGAGTGATGGTGGCTGCTTTCTGATGAACTGTGCTGCTAAAGGTGACCCCCTGTTGCCACCAAAAGTGTCCTGGAAGAACTACCAGAGGAAATGCCCCAAGTGCGCAGGGCTGACAGGCTCATTGCTTTCAGCATCCCCAATCCCAAATGCTGCTTTTGCTCCAGGTCTCAGGGTACGTACAGAGCTGCCGTTCTCTCTAGTCTCAGGGAAGGTTTGTTACAACCCATCACCCCTCCAGCAGAGCTCTTTCAGGTGATGCTGAGAATGCCTCACTGCTGAAGGCTGGCCGCCTTTACTTATACCCTTTTCTTGAGAAAGCAGAATGGATTTCTTGTATTAATTCTGCTGATCTTTTGCTTTTACTTCTCTTCTGCTTCTCTGTTTCTCTGTTTCCTTCCATTAGTTTCCCCAATTAAGTGTAACAATTTGAGCTACCCTGGGCCCTTGCAGCAGGAGCAGAAACATTTGAAATCCTGCACAAACATGTTTTTTTGTGAATTTCCTCTGAAATTGCTAGGTGAAAATGATTTGCATGCTCTAAAAGTGAGGGTAGAGCAGAGACCTTGGAATAATAATACCACAAAGACCTTATTCTTTGACTTTTTCAAAACATTGATTTCTTGAGGACGGGAGATCATCAACAAGAGGAAAAAAAAGAAAGAATTCACATGCTGGGGTGGGCCCATTAGAGGAATGCAGGCTCATTAGTCCTGCTAAATATGATACTGCATGTAAAGTCAAAAAAGCAAAGTGAGGTCTGGGAAACTTGGCAGGAAATCAGCCAGGATCCATTATATTATCTTTCACATGGCTTGTTAGTGGTGACACTAATTGAAGGCTGGGCCCTCTTTTTTGTTGACTGTCTAACCAGGGCCATTTTAATTTCACCTGATTATGTTGCCCTATTGTAAGAAGTCTGACAAAAACAAGATTTGTGGAAACTCCTACCAATGAGTCCTTGGCTGCCCGAAAGCTCTCTTGGCAGCTAGAAGGTTTCTGTTAATAAGTGGACTGACCCATTTTTCACTTCTAAATATCCCAGATAAATTGGCTACTGTAGTGCTGCATTTCAGTTAAAGCTGACCAGGTTTCTGTAGCTCATCAGTCTGTATTTACAATGTGTGTGAAACTTGTGGAAATATTAAAAATGTGACAATTTCTATCCACCCCAGTAAGAAAACGACTTGAGCAAGACTGCCCACCTGAGGGGTGCCAAAGAGTGGGAGCAGATGAAATAAGTGGTGTTGCAGGAACAGGCCATACAATTGTGGAATTATTTTGGGAGAACTTTTTGTAGCACGCTTGGATAAGAACAGTGATTCTTTTGCTGCTCTTATTGACACTATTTGTAATTTCCTCTTATAGTTCCCTTGCTCTTTCTTTGCTGTTC